>JABFPN010005857.1:0-12402 GCA_022817305.1 Leptoteleia sp. ZL-2020
GGGGGGGCAAAGGTCGTATATCTATTCGTGTTCGCGGGTGCGGCACGCAGATACCCACGTACGTCTATTTACGAACGTAAAAGAAGCTTTTCTCGCCAGCGTTGCTCTCATAAGCCCTCGTATATCAGCGAAAGCTCGCCCGCTATAACTAACTATAATGTTTCTCACGGTTTATTTTACCTGCGCGCGCCGCTTTGACGGTACCTTTAGTTAAATTAAGGGCCCCTCGCGGCGGCACCGTCGGGCTAAAACTGAAATATATCAAGGGAAATATATAGGTCTGGCGCGAAGGGTTCGGCGACTGTTAAAGGATAAGGGCGAACTGTTAAAGGATAAGAGCGTCGTAACGAGCGAGAGGGAAGGCCGCGGCGAGGGAGACGCCAAACCGGCGGGGTATCTTAAGATTTGAGTAATTAATGGGTTGAGACGAGACTGTCACCAAATCGGTTCGTATAAATCTCGCCGGAAAGCCGCGCCAGTCTGCGAGAGTTTTCGCGAAAGAGAGAGGAATCGAAGCCGGAAGTTACGAGATAGCTCACGCTAATTTGTAAAGGGATAGAGGAGCGAACTTTCCGTCCTCTAATGCGACTTTGAAAAATGCGCCAGATAAGTTTGACGTTTTTTTTTTTCTTCTTTTTTCTACCTCTTGTATCTACTTTATGTTAATGGACCGAATCCCGATCCAAATTTATGAATAAGATTTCCCGGGGAACCGAGTCGACTGATGAGAGATCGAATATAAATTGAAGTTGTTGGAGTGGTGGTATTAGGTTTGCCTTCGAGCACAATCGGAGAGTGTCAATAGGGGGCTCCCGGTCTGACCTATGGAAATTTTTATCGCAGTCCACAGTTACCGAAAAATCGAATAGCAATTGCTCCGCGGCGCTTCTATTTTTGACGGGAGACTTTTTAAGTTTAGATTAACGAGTCTTTCCTCTTGCTGGATGCCAAGTCTACAAGATTAAAGGGAATTTAATAAAATCATTATTTTATTCTTCTTTTTCCCTTGTGCTTATTCAGCTTAGAAGTTTGCATTTTTAAATTTGTCGAAAATATGTTGAAAAGTTTTTCCCGTGTTAAAAAAGGAATCGTTTTAAAGTTCGAAATTTATGAAGAACATAAAAAGTCAATTAGGGTCATTGTGTATACTGATGCAGGAGAGGTTCTCGTTTTAATGCTTAATCTCGTGGGAAGAAATTCTCCCGTGAAAAAATAAGATACAATAATTTATCAGATTGCCTGTGTTACCCTTCGAATAATACATTTTTGCTGGGAATAGGACGTGAGCCTTAATATACCCAGGAAATACCATCGGTTTTAGATCATCAAAAGTTCCAAGTTTCCAAGAAACCCTCAAAACACTCATCACTCCATTAGAAAAGTATATTTCTTTGCATCCATTTGCTTTAATAACATCTGTATATCCATCATCGCGACTGATCTGTGTCATCAATCTTCCAGCTGAGTTTTTTTAAATTGCTCCTGCATGTCGGATTGAATCAAACCGAAAATCGATTATGACTAAACAAAAGTTCAGATATATATATACAGATAGATATATATATATGTATAAAAGAAAGTCTACGGCCGCTGTCGCCAATTTAATTGGTGCATCCTCGTAGATTTTGGCGGACAAATGAAATGTGCCAGCTGCATCGATTCTATGTAGGAAGTCTTTACACCGGGAGCAGTACCCTCTAAACTTAACCCTTGGCCTGACTTTTCAATGATGGATTACTTGATATCTCATTGTACTGCGCTTTCGCCGGTCAACCAACTACAACCCTTCGCACGTTCGCATTGTTCCAATTTATTGCTTACTTTTTTTAATCCAATGATAACGCAGTTACACCAACAGTTGCGGTTGAAAATCATCAAACACTCTGATTGTTATGCAAACGCTTTTTCATACTATTTTTTACAAGTTTTTTTTAAATAATCCAAATAATAGAGCAAGAATATTCTTTATAAAGAATGTTATAAAAATAATGAAGTTCATTTTAAAACTGTAAAATCAACCCTATTGGACTGATGATTTTGCAATTCCAACACGAGAAAAATGAAAATATTTTAAAGCAACCTTTTTTGAATATAAACTTTTAAAATCATTTCCTCAACTTTCACACTTTAGAAAACAGTTTATCAAGAATAAATTACAACTTTTCTCTGTTGCAGTAAAAATGTATGAAATTCAATAAAAGTCACTCTTTATATAAATAGTTATTACAATTAAGATGACGCAAAAATATTATAATTTATACGATTAAACTAATATAATTTTTTTTTCGTAGAAGTGTATTAAAGTGCACATTTCAGTGGAAATGAGAACGTTCATTATGAAGATGGAAACGTTTTTCGTAAATTTTTCATCAAAACTAAACCAGAATTATCCGTGGCAAAGCATGTAAAAGAAGTAAAGCTTTGCCCGCGGTTAATCTATTCATTATACAGAGAGGTTCAAGGTACGTTATAAAATATTGCCAAGCCTTGAGCGAATTATTTTTATCGCAACTATTATATGATCCTGGGCAATGTCAATGCTCTGAAAACATTTTGATATTCTTTTTACGCCGCCGTACCCTTTGTTAAAAAAAAGTGGTAACTAATTTAGTAACAAGTGTACGAGGATCGCGTTTTATATACACACTAAAACCGTTTTGCATAAATAAATAAAATTTAAAACGCGCGACACTAAATTTCCTTGCCCAACTGTACTAATTACCATATTACTGCAAATCTAATCTCAAATATAATAATATCTGAAATTACTAATAAATGGTGTTTATTACACCTCGTGCAGAAGTTTTGTAATTAATTTTAACACGCCAGTGTGAAATTATAATCAAAAAGTATACTACGTATATAAAACATTTAAATTTATCGTCACATTGAGAAAAAGCAGTACTAAAATTTAACATATTTTATGTAAACTGGACAATATAATTTTTATTGAAAATTGTTTTAAATTCAGAGGCATAAATAATTATAGTCGTTACTTTTATTAAGAATATTATTATTTTATGTCAAATTTTAATACATTAAATATTAATAATTTTTACTTTTAAAATATATTACACGGAGAGAAAAAAATATTAATTTTTAATAAAATGTTTACTAGTTTGGCATTATACTTGCAGAATATCATTATATGGCAAACCAATTGATTAAATTTATTAAATTAGTTTATTAAAAATAGTAACTCCATTCGTATTATAATAGTTTCGTACAATTTAACAATCTGTTTATTAAATTTTAGTAAACTGTTTAATAATTGGTTTATGAATGACATAGACAACTGATTAGCGACGCTGATGAATAGCGACATCGAACGGTCAAAACCTGAAATAAAGTGTTTGTCAAAAATTAGAATTCAGTTTATTAAAATGTGTAATCTCGGGTCTCTTAATTTTTAATATTCTTTTCTCTCCGTGTAGTTAGCCTGCACAAAGTATTAATTTTTTAATATTATTTTTCCCCCTTCTTTGTCACCGCGGAACCAGAAGTGAGCCATTTTTCTTGCCGATCTTCGAATTCGAAGCGATGAAAGTAGATTATTCGCGGCAAGATTCGAAAAGTGCATAAACTCTCTAATATCCGATCGATAAAAGACCGAGATATCAAAGGCACGTTCGTAGTTCATGCTCCCACTAGCCGCACTAACTCATTAGCAACAGCGGCATTAAATTACATCGTCCAATTAGTAGTCGCAGTTTGGAAGCATAGAAACTGGAAAGAGCAATTTCCTGTGATAATAAGGTGGAAAAATAGTCGTGAGGTAGATACGTGGTTTACTCGTAAACCCCCGTAAAATTGGCATTCATAGTTTAAAGTTACTTCCGACATCATAGACAACTTCCTCGATGGAATCTCCACCAATTCGATGGCTTCTGGCTTTTCCCCGAACTTTCTTTCTCATTTGCTCCATCGAATATAACTTTCGTTTTGCATTTTCCCCCTTGGAATATTAAAAAACTATTTTTCACTCCTACCGAAGTGCGTTAAATTATCAACTTCTTCATTGTCCTGTAAAACGATATCTTTAGGCGTTTCTGTAAACCGATATCGCAGAATAGTTTAACAAACGAGTAATCAAACTTTTCAGTTGCGCAATGTTTAATTACATTCGATTGCTTGTTTTGATTATGACATTTAATACCATACCTGTCCTAATCATTTCCTTTAATTATCGGTAATTTTTTCAAGGTCAAATACATGTATTATAACTTCTTACATACGTGTCAATTTTGTCAACAAATATTGCTCATTTTGAGAAGAAAAATTGCCAGTTTAAATGTGAATACATAATTTAATTAATACCGTTGCTTTTATTAATTATATCAATGTATTAAATGATCTCAGTAAAGCCGGAACAATGATAGAAACCTCGCGGAAGCGGGTTGAAGCTACTTTAGCATGAACGGATTATCATAGGAATTTAATTTGAAACTTATGAAAGTTGTTTACGTTTGAGTTAAGTCCAAGCGCAAGACAGGAGTACAAATAAGCATACCAATATACATCGATGGACTAGTTATGTCTAAATGTTATTCAAGTTGTTTCAAAATTTAGCGGTATTGCTCCGCTGAGTTTGCCTGCAAAAAGTTAATATTTGCGTCTCCCCAAGTTTAGGCAAATTGATTTCCTAATAATTATCTTGGTCGACTACTTGCAGCAGTTCGGAGCAAATATTTTTCTTAACATTGTTCAGTATGAAGAAAAGAACCCGCTAAAAAGAAGCAAGAGAAAAGAAAAAAAAATGGAAAAGAATGAAACTTGTTAAAACGCGTACCAACCTGGCGCGTAAAATTTTAGAAACACGTCTCAAAGGCAACATTCCTATTCATTAAGGATGCATGAAGTTTAATTAGAACGCAAATAACTAATCAATAATATTTATGAATTCCAACTTGCACTTCATCAATCAAATTTACACATCGAGTATCAAGCGTGCGATCGTTGGGGTTCCGTCAAAAATGGTTCTTACCCATTAGGAAAATCGTAAGCTGATATGATTAGTCGATCTAAAATATCAATCACGGTCGACGGTAAAAAGTCAATAATGAATATGGATTCGAAGCGAGCCGCCCGTCTGCGAATTAATGGACATCTGGCGTTTGTCCGCGATCCTCGCGGCGAATTGGCGTCGGCGAGAAGGAAACTGGCGCAATTTTGCCTCGCATGCACAGTGTTACGTAGGCAGCCAGGTAACAAGCACGCTAACTTATTAAATTAGTGTGTTGCGGTGACTATGAGGAAGCTAAGGCGTGTGTCGGGGGGCTCTACTTAACTCCTAATTACTCAACTCCCGGCGAAGATGAAGTTGCGCGACAGAAGTAGAGGGAGCCACGGCTGAAACTGAAGTTCCTTATATTAATTCCTATTCAGGTGTCTGCCGGCCCACAAGTTGCGAACTGTTTCTGATAGGCCATGAAATACGTCGAGGCACCGGCGAAATTCGCTCTTACGTAATGCCCCGAGAAGCGGCGCTCTTTAAGGCGCTCTCGCGACAACTCGCCGGGAAACCTGTTTCAAAATTTAGATCTTGATAACGATAAATACGCGATCGCTTATTTCCTTTCTTTTTCTTTTTCTTTTTCTTTTTTTGCCCCCCCCCCTCCACGTTTTTGTCCCCTTTTATCGCAACCTCGTGATCTCCAGTTTTGTAAGATCCAATCGATTATCAGTTTGTCGCCGTCTTTATAATTCAATTTTTTTTCTTACATCTTACAAAATTATCTTGGAACAATTTCTGGATTATTATTATTATTTTCTGTAAATTTTCGTTTCCCTTTTCAATTTTACTTTGGCAAAAATTTTAATTACAGTTTTGTTATTATTTCACAGGTAATAAAGATTTCAGATTTCAATAGAGAATACCATATAATGGGACCAGTAGATAGGACCATAGTAAAAGATAACAGAAAAAGTGTTAAGCCAAATCTTTCATCCCGGCCAATTAACTGGTACACGCAGAAAAATAAAACAGTTAATGTTCCCATAAAAAATTGGATTCGAACCCCAAAAGACAATTCATGAACATTCTTATTGTAAATTTTGAAAACAAATACAATAATAAAGCATTTATTCCAACAAATTTATAGGAAAAAGTACTTTATTTTACTACTTATTTCATATTTTATTATAAGTATGTTCATAAATTGTCTTCTGGGGTTGGTATCCAATTTTTCATGGTAAAGTTAACTCTTCATTTTTCTGCGTATACTGCACCAGTATTAATACAAATAGTCGGTATTAATCCGGTGTTCCGTCAGTAATAGACTCCTACCTATGTATAATGTCATCATGTAAATGAACGTAATGTCCTATACACAATTGAACAAGCATTAATTTTAACGCAAATTAATGTTGCCAATTTTTTTCATCGTATATAATTGAAACATTCCACTCCTTTCCGTTCGTGCGTTAATTTTTATTTAATTTGAATTATCTTGCGTAACATCCCGGGTAAGAAATTTTGCGTTAATCTTACGCGACTGGCAGGTATAAAACCTGTTCCAAAACATTAGATCTAGATAAGGGGGCAGAGCATGCGTGAGATGAAGTTAAGGACGTGCGATGGAGCCCGATAAATATCGAAGTGGTAATGAAAGCACGCAAAATATCCCGAATTTAACGCCATTTTCATAAGCGGCGGATGCAAAATATTCGCCGGCGCATTAAAACAGTTGCTTAATGAGCCTCAGAGACTTAGTAGCCCCGCGGCGGTACAGGTGTATATCAGCTACATCGCACTCGTGTTTGCTATCCGCAGCGCCGTTCCATCCGTTGGCAAATACTTGCCCCCGCGCCGCATAATTATTTGGATAGCGTTAAGCTTATATTTCAAATTACGTTCTCAACTCGAGGATTAATATCCGCATGTTAAATCGTCCCGATAAAGCAATCTCAAAGATACATCGGTGATGTTTAGTTTCCTACCGTGTCGAAAATTCAAGTTTATCCGAGTATCCAACTTTCGCCGTGTTACGTACCGCAAACTTATTATATTTCCTTTTATCGCCCGGCAATTGTACAGTTTTGCAGGTAAAAATGTGTGTCCGCAGTCGTCTTAATTACAAAGGACGCGCGAGCTCGATAAAAGTGACGTTTTAATCTGGATATTTGAAAGTAGTTGGGTTATTTTTAGCAATCGATATTGTTGACATCGAGAAATAAGTAAAACTTGTTTCCAATAATTTGAATCTGAGTAAATTTAGTGTACAAGCGAGCAACGGTTCGCGGGTTACTGATGGAGAAAAGGTTTTATTGAAATTCGAAAGATCAATGATCGCATTTTAATTGTAGTTATTGTCGTGTAAAGGGTTTTATATTTGTTAAGTAAATAGCACTTTAACAATTAGGGACGAGCAAAAGATTGACAAGATTTAGTCGATTGTTTCTAGAAATATTGATCCCTTCGAATGTGAAATCTATTTATTTCCCGAAAAATGGAAAAAGGTAGATAGCTGCACGTGGTATGTGCTTTGCTTGAAATATAATATAGCGTTAGTTTTTAATAAAATTATTTTTATGAATAAAAAAGTCTACGATCAATGTTTACTGCACTGGACACTAACAAATTTTAGAAATTTTACACTATTTTGACTGTTAATCTATAAAAATACCACCTAAATATGTTAGCGTTGTTGTACAGTACAGTAATTTTTGTTGTAACTTTCTTCTGTGTTTTTTTTTTGTATGATTCTTTTACCAGTTATTTCAAAGTTTCTCATTTACATTTGACTTTTCAGTTTATAATAGAAATTTAATCGTACAGAATGGCGGAATTCGAAATCTGATTTGCATAATTTTGCAGGAGACAACTTTTATTGGGGTGCAGGAATGTGTATTTGATACTAATTTTAGTACAATGACGGTAAAATGGGTATTCGGTGGAAGCTGCAGCTAAAATGTGAGAATTTGTACCTCCGTGACCCTAGTTTCGAAGTTGGGGAGGAGAGAAGGTTAGCTGGCGGTGACGGCTAGCCGAGTGTTACTGGCGGGTACTTAACTTATTGTCCTACACACCAGGATTATAACCATTAGCCAAATATTTTCCCGTTGTGGTGGCTTGTTATGCTCGTTAGTCTACGTGTGTAATCCGTCGCGAGAGCTTTCATAATGCTTGCTTTTGTCCTCCTTAGGCCATTACCGAGACGATTTTAACGATTTATCGATGTATTCTAATTTTCAGGGAGATCCGCCAACTAGAAAGTAAGTGGAACTGAAGAATGAAACTAAAATTGAGTTTTTGAAATTGACTATATGAACAAAAGACAATATTTGTAAATACTTGGAAAGTTGAATCCGAAGGTGTCATAGAAATGGATGTAAATAGAAAACGAAAGCAACGCTTGTTTACACCTTGTACTTTGAAAACGTTTCATATTTCAGAAAAACAATTACCTCAATTGTTCTACAATATAAGAATTAACTTCTTAAAAATAAAAAAAAAGCAAAAATAATTTTGTTCAAGTACGTACTGTTTGAGTACACCTTAAGAATATTGTCAAATTTATAATATTTAATTAAAACGACGTATTAAAAATCTTTTACAAGTTAAAATTAAAAGAAGGAAAAAAAGAACCGCGAATGATATGTCTGTTTGTGATCCGACATATCAAAGTCAAATGCGGGTTCGATAAAAGCCTGTACTGTCGAGTGCAAGGAGATGAGCGATTGCTCCAATGTGAAATCAAAATCGGTCAATCATCTGCAAACTACTTTGCAATGAAGCAGGCTTTGTTCCGCCGTGAGGGTGAGAGTCGGGCAAAACAGTCTGTGTTATGCAGCGCCTAAATTTCACAATGACTGTGTATATCCGGCGATCTCAATGACACAGTTACAGGAAGGGCGATGAGCATTATCACCGTGGGACATTTCGCATGGGACGTAAAATTAGTGGTTGCATTGAATTGTAATAGATAAGAGATAAGATACGGTCGAAGGTTGAGACAAGGTCTTCCTTGTTTTCGTATGCAAAACCACTTTTGCTCGCTCGCATTGTTTCACCGAATAATCTGATTGTTTGCCGCGATTCCAGCGCGGGGGTAATTTAAATTACATTTATAATTTTGCTGCCTCGGTGGGGAGGAGCATTGATCTTGCCTGGAGCGCTTGATCACTGGCAGATCATATAGTTTAGTAGTTGGCGTCTATTTTGGATGTTAGACCCCGCCATTAGATCGACTGATAAGTTAGATATAGTGCAACATAATGTCCTTGCAATTTGGAGCCTTAATAGACTTGGCGTCGACCGGTCATGGTATGTAAACACCGCACGTTAGCAATGCATTATGGGGCTTTCTCTAAATTTTCCATATCAGGAGGTTCCCAGACGGAATATATAGCAATTTATGTATATGCCACGTTCCAGTCCAAGTCCATTTGACGCGTCATTATTGGGAGTTGCATTTGAATAGTTAAAATGGATTGCAGTTTGGAATTGTTTGTGAAATACTCGGGCCCTCGAATAAATAGTTACTTGTTATAAAATGGAGCAAAAAAGTATTGTGCTACTATGTATAACTGGGAACCTTTTATTCTCGTGTTATACTGAGAAAAATGTGACGGAAAATATTGCTGTTTTTAACTTTGTTTCCGATACTTGTCTGCTTTTCAATAAAAATTATTGTTATTCAAGAGGAAATATTTGTATTTTAAGTACAATTATAACATTCAAAATTTATATATATATCTGAAACAAAGTTAAAAAGAGTAATATTTTTTGAAATACTTTTCACAATATATCGAGCAAGTACATTTTATTAGAGTTAAACAAGTTTTTTTATTGGACTAAAAGTCATTTTTTTAAATTCTGAATTGAAGTGAGTCTGTATTTCTTTACACTTTATAACAGTAAGGTATCAATAAGCTAATCAAAATGGCGTCAAAAATGGATTAAAGCAATCCTCCGCTTCCCTTAATTAATCACTGAGTTGACAAATGGCTTTTTGTGTTTAAATTAAGCCGCAAGACATTCGGAGCATAAATAATGTATACACTGAGTTGTCGAAGTGACGAAGAAGCTATTGATTAAGATGGATTGTCTTTCGCACTTGAGTTGAGAATAGGGGTGCACTTAATTAAGAAATGATTACGCGTCAATTCTAATGTCGTATTAATTCCAGCACGAGTTTGCACTAAAAACAATCGAGGAGCCATTTAATGGCAATTTTATTTATTCGAAATTAACAATTTCCTACGCACTTTACTACCAGATCAATCAAAGTCCGCGGAAGCGTGCTCTTAAAATAAATACCGGTGCATCCCTCAATTGTCGAACGGTGCGCTATCAGGCCACTTGACATTGGAATCTTTTCAACCGTTAATCTCTCTCCACTTCCTCTTTCAGTACCTTTTTTTTTTTTTTCTTATTTAAGTACTTGAGGTGATTTCTTTTTATATGATTCTTTTTTTAATGTTTAATACTTTTTATTGCAAACTAAATGAATACAGCAATTTGCAGTGTGCATGCCATTAAAATGCACACTCCTGGAATTTTAATTTTTCATATTTTCTGCCTTCTGTAGATTCCAAGCGTGGTGGGCTTTTTCCGGTCAAGTTTAACGAGCTGTTCGTTTTTTCGAAACAAGTGAATCGTCTTATTTCGACGGTTTTTTTCTCCGCGAAGTTTCCGGTTTTCCGTATTTCTTGCTCCTTGTCAAGGGTATTCCGGAGGTGTCCCGTGCACGTACATCCATCCGCTTGGAATTCTGATCACGCGCACGCCAATCACGACATTGGGGATCGAAGCTAGGAACTGACGTCGTCGCGAACCCTGAATCCCGTGCTCACCGGTCCAACGCAACCCCATTTGCCGCGAATAACGAAACGATCTTTTCTATGAAATTTTCCGTTGTTTTGCCGGAAGTTTTGCCAACAAGGGATTAGAGATCATCGTCGCTGCATCAATTTTAGTATCCCGATAAATCGTGTCTTTTGCCCGAGAGCGAAACATTTGCGAGTGAAGTCAAGGCTCGATTAAATAAGATTCCTTGCGTTCGTATATTTATATACGTACATAAAATGCATGTATTTTATATAGAACTGTAACATAAAGTGGAAGATATGTTCGTAGTAATAAATTGTTCCTATAAAGATGATAAAATTAAAACATTTCTACTTACTCGTCAACCAGTTTAAATGCTCGAAATTGATATTGTTAGTACCGTTATGTTAGACTGTTGAACTTTCGAAAATCTTGAATACCTTCCAAAACTAATAAATCTCCTAAATATTTATAAGATTTTGATGCAATTTGCTGATTTCTTATCTGACTCTGCTGATATCTTAATGACAACTTATAAGATTTTCAGGTTAACGAAGTCATAAAGAAAAAGCGATCATAAAAGTCAGAAAATAAAGTAGATGGCTTTAATTCTCCCAGTATATTTCATTTTTAAATCTTCCCAAAGAATCGTGGGAATTCAATAAAAGCTTACCAAATTTCCCGCCATTTTTTTTACCAACGAAATGTTTATTCGTACAATTATCCCATTACGCAAAAACTCCAAGGAATAATAAAAAAGAAAGGCGATTAAAGGAACGCGTCATCCTGTCAAGAAGAAAGAGATTTTTTTTGAAACTCAATTGCAGGATAAAATTGAGCTGGAAATGGTATCCGCCGTGGCGCGTATCACAGTCAACCGGTAACGTTAGATATCAAAATGTAATCCAATTTGTGGGGGAGGCGGACGCGCAGTCCCGGGCAACGATGCTTAATGGGAATCGTGCGTCCCGTAAGTTATCTGGACAGTGGAAAGCTGGAGAACAGAAGCGTCGGGGGCGACTATCGCGTGTAACTCTAAACAGCGCTACTATTCCAAGCGCACGTCTTCATCACTTTTCATCAGGAAGAATAGAGCAGCCGGACCCCGGAATGGACCGAGCGGGGTTAATGGTCGTCGGGTAATGCGATACTCGGCCGACTCGGTTAATACAGTCGTCTTCTCCCGGGACACCGGTGGGCTCTTGTTGCACCGTTCGCGACGCATAGGTGCCACGGCAAAGCGCTACCACGGGGCCCCCGGGCATTATCCTCGCTGACGAGGGTTTATCGCGGGTTTTGACGTGCCGTCAGGAACGCGGCGTTTTATTGAATTTTGTCGCGCACCGCGTTACACAGGGTCCGTGTCGTCGCGGCCTCTTCATTTGGGAGGGCGTAGGAAGACGACGGCATAAATTGGCCCGGCATTGTTCGCCTCCGTTTTTGCCGCGCGCGCGCGCGCGCAGCAATAAAGCCGCAAAATTTCGTTATTTCTGATTGGACTGAATCGTAAATTGCATTCAGCGCGCGGGTACCTCGCGCGGATTGCGCTTATGCAACACGATCCTTACGGCTCCGCGAGCGGACGGCGGTTAAAAATGATACTTTAGTGCGCTATCACTTTGCCCCCCCCC
>JABFPN010005858.1:0-12401 GCA_022817305.1 Leptoteleia sp. ZL-2020
AATTTTTGGGTTAGATAAATAGTGTTTTACATTTTATGAATTTTGGATAAAATGAACTTTGGATAAATTGCAAGTTTGATAAAGTGATTTTCTGATACAATATATGTCTGGATAAAATGAATTTTGGATCATTTCGAAGCACCCCGCGAGGAAACCTTACGGTGGAGCTTACTCTTGAGCATCAATGCAGACGTATTGAATAACGCGTGTCTTGTAAAGTAATCTTTTAAACAATATCATTTAAATGACAGTCTTAAATAGAATGAGAATGTTTGTTAAATATTGTTGCAAATTCAACATAAGAATTTATTATTCATCAAAGGAAACCTAGTAAAAATGATACATATATATGATTTACACAGCATAATTGTCCCATGCATGTTAATATTGTTTTTTTCTTTAATATATATATATATATTTATATACACAAATTCTTATAACACTATAAAATTTCTTACAATTTCAACTTTTAAACCAAATCTTTTATTCAGTTCATCTTCCCTTTCATTAGCGTTCGGCTATTCAATTATAAGCTCACACTGAAAGAACTAAATGATAAGGATTTCAATTTAATGGTAAACGAGCCCATTTAAATTGCAATCCATACCATTATCTGACTCGACTATTTAAATTTCTCTATACATCCTCCATCAAACAAATTTACTGAACAAACTTTTACGGCTAAAATAAATAAATAAGTCGTTACCACATTTTAATTTTAATTCCTTCAATAATAATAAAATTAATTCAACGTTAAATCGCAGAAGCATTTCATCGAGTGAAATAAATTAACCGAGAATTTATAAGGCACGAGTGGGGAGAAGGAAAAAGTTGTTGAAACTAAATGCCCCAAAATGCCCCATGTAAGATGGTTAAAATTACATTTAAAATCGACCGGCATGTAATTTATCGCCGCGTTTCGAGATTGGTAGCAATGTGTGAAATTTGGTTGATCCGAAGTACCGGCATATCGACCAACCCATTAAGTCACACTCCGAAAAGTGGCACTACTCGCGGTGATTTTCCAGGAAGCGAGGTCTGTATTTGCGCGAGGGAGCGTTTTAAAAAGCGCATTAAAAAGACATCGGTCGTAAAAGCCGAGCGAAAGAACGTTACTTAATCAAGTTGAACCGACGGTTATTTATAAACAACTCGCCCCCTCGGCTCTTTTTCCCAAAAGGGTTTGGAAATAGAAATCACGCGAGCCGCGGCTGAAGGGAATGTTCGTCGCCGTCTAGGCGACATTGTCTCGCGAGGAGTAAGCTTGATAAAAGGATAGCTGTAATTAGGACATCCTGTAGATAGAAAATGTGGCGCGGTGCGAAGAGAGCCCGCGAGTGTTGCGCGAGCCGGCGGCGGAGCTTTTGCAGTCCGGGCCGAACAATCGTGGTAGGGTCAGCACATCCGCTTACGTCACGTCGCCTAACGACGACCCGATGACCCTGTCGAACTCCAGGCTAGCAGGATTAGCATAACCATTTACAAGTGTAACGCTCAAATACGTCGGAATTGCTTCGACCTCGATATGCATTTCAAAAGGGCGATAAAAGTTCGATTCATTTTCCAGATAAACTATTAACGGTCCCCTAGTTGAAATTTCAATAGGCCTGAAATATGGCCCGGATAGGGCAACCGTATTTCATGATCAGGCCCTGATAAGATGTCCAGATCAGGGTCAGCATACGGCTGGATAACGCCTGGGATTAATGTGGCCCTGATCGGGCAAATAATATTTCTTTTATTTAATATGAAAAACCACAACAAAATCTCATGAAAATAATCATTTTGTCCTGAGAAACTAACCAGCATATTTAGTATAAATTTATACTATAATTTATTAAGTTTCATGGTAGTTTTACCCTGGACAAAGTTATAGTTCACTCTCGTTAAGTTTTAATAAGATTCTTAATTGGATTTAATAAGAATCCTTGGATTTGTTAAATCAGGGTTTTCCGCGCGTGGACCCGTAATCCAGTCATATACTTGATTATTTACAATCGTCTATCTTTCTTTATCTTATTATATATTCATTTGCATCCCACTAACGGCATTTCTGTGTTAGTAAACAAAGCATTGGAAAACCATTTGAAACTTCGGTCTCATAAACATGGATATATCCATTCCACTGCATAGAAATAAGCTAGATCATACGTATTTCAAGTACGTTAAATGTTAAAAGTAAATGATGAAAATTCAAGTAAATTATAATGTACATTAAAATTTTCAACGGATAAATGTTGTTGTTATTATTATTATTATCGTTGTTTTTAATCTTTGGCCCCCAAAGAAGGAAACCGTTTATAAAAGTCAATTAGCCGCTTAAAATTAATGATATCTTAATTATATGTCTATTTATTTATTTATTTATTTGTTGGTTGACTAATCATTCGTTTATTTATAACGTTGTTATATATTGGATTCAATTGTTGCTCAGTTGGATTAAGTAGACAATAAGATTTCGAAAGATTTCCAGCGTATCTTCAGGATATTCTAAAACATAAGATGTCAAGGGTATTTTGAGATATTGTGAATATCTACTTCCGGGAGCCTATTCTGAAAATCATGAAATCACATGGTTTTGCGCCTTCATGAATATCTCAACGCATCCTTTTAAAAATTGGCACGGGAATACGTTGATATATTCACGAAGGCTAAATTTTGCAGGTTCATGATTTTCAGAATAGGTCCCCTGGAGATGTCTCTGGAACATTAGATTACCATATAAAAAAGTGCTGACATTAAGTGGAATGGAATGAAATTGAAATTGAGAATATTCAATTCGGTCTCGATTCCATAGAGGGAATACAATTAGAGAAAGATATTGCAAAAATGAGTTTATAATTGCTTAATTTCAAGAAATAGAAATATATCTGTATTTTTCCTAAAATCATTCTTCAACTATTACACCCATTTTATTTACAGATTACTGTAAAATTCTACAAGATTTTCACAAGAGTTCTAAGGCTTCTTAGTTGCAACATTTTCTAAAGGAATTTAAAATCAATCGTTGGTAATGTAGAGTACTTATCGGCAAACGTTACGCGATTGCAGCAATCCTGTAGATGGCAGTAGTTTTGTAGGTGGAGTCAGTTCCCGGTAGATAGCGCTACCATCTTGTACCAACGTTCGGTCTAATAAGAATCTTTCCATTTATAGTGGATAAAAGCAACGTGATCAGAATTGCATTTTCAACGATCGAACCACTGAATTTTGTTTTAATTTCTCAACGTCATTTATTCTTTTTTTTATATGACAAATCACTGAGATAACATGAGTGTTGGTTTCATAAACTCCATTAAAGTTCCCAGAATTTACAAGATTGCTTCTGCGATCCTACAAAAAGTATCAGAAGAAGGTGAAAGTTTAAAACAAGTCTTGTTCCAAGCAAAACATCCTGTAAGTTTTTTTCTCTTTGTTATATTAAAATTATTTTTTACTCGTTCCGATTTGCTTTTCATAAAAGCGAGACAATTTTTAACATAACCAATGATAATGGTCCATTTGTAATATCGAATAATAACTGAAATTATGTTGGACTTAAATTATGTCGTGTTATTGTATTAAAACATTTTAACAATAAAAGACTTTTTTATAAATTCCAGTTGATTTTATTTGTAATATTTATTCGCACAATTTGATATTTATTATAAATCTTACGTTTAATCAAATGAAAATGCAGTATTTTCATTTAAAATATATAAAACTTTAAAATAATTCAGAATACTATAATTATGCTTTGGGGTCTATTTAGAAATATATGTTTAGATTTAAACAAATATTTTAATAATTAGCACTAAATCGTTATTTCAATTAAAATGCTCGATATATATTTTACAAATTAATTTCATAACTGTCCATAATTTTTCTATTATTTATATCTTTATAGTTTGTCAATATTTACAATTTTTTTCTTTATCATCTAAAACTAAAATAGTATATATATATAATAATGTGTTAGAAATTTATCTTATAAGTTGTTTAAATCAATTTCCAAAATTTAATTATTACAATAAAATCTTTCCGGATATAACAAATTAAAATAAAAATTAATATTTAAATAATAATTTGTCCCAATATAGAATATCAAAGGTATTCATGCCTTGGTCTTAACTAGTATCCAGCGCAGCGAACAGTTGAATGTTGTTATCAGAAACACTAGGATACTATTAGATAATGATCGTTTTGATCCATGGCTGGCAAGGATTCTAATAACTGAGTTGTTATGGGGTAAACAAAAATTGCCCAGTGGGTGTAAGCCCATCAACACTGTTCTCCTTTATGAAAAGCAATTACGAGACGCCGTTATAGTTCTCAATAAGAATCAAGGCGAATCTGATGAAAAAGAAGGTAAATTGAATTTTTCTTTAAATTACAGACAGAAGCTTGCGAATCTGAGGCTTGGACTCACGTTTGATACTTGAGATCTATCGATGGTTTTAAATATTGGTAATAATAGAATATATTCGAGTAGGAGTAATAAGTTGAAACAAGCGTTTCTCCGAACGACATACGAAGATAAGACAACTGACCATAGTAAAAACAGTTTGACTCTCAAGTCAAACACTTACAATCCTTTAATAATGTCTCTGGCTACGACAATTCTTGTCAAGCTGTTTTTCTGCAGCCTGGCTATGTTTACATTGCCATTTGTAGCTTTTTTTGGAGTACAATACATCATGTTTGAGATATTCGATTGCGATTTGTTTACGGCAGATTGTGTTGCAGTGGCTGCAGCAGTGGCAACAACTAATTTGATAATTGCTGCTTTTGTTTATCAAGCGTTTCATGAACAAGATGAAGATGAACATAAAATAGTAAAAAAGGACAAAGACAATTAGTGAAAATATTGAAGTTGTCTTTGTGAATATTACTATATTTATTTTAATAATAATATTACTAATATAATATACATAATAAATTCTTTAATGGGAGATAAGATAATATATTATAAATGAAGAAATATACAAACTCAGTACCTCATATTCTAAAGTTCTGTTTGTAATTCATTTAAGTATATATGAATGATTCCTCTGATTTATCATTATTGTGGATGTTCTTACAGTCCAAAAATGGAAACATGTGCGCGTCAATACTCTTAAAACCACAGTTAACGAAATGATCTCTTATTGGACTAACAATGGATTGGAGTTTATTGAAGCTCCAGAAGATTATGATGAATATTTAAAGATAGTAAACAATCTGCAACCAAACACATTTGTCCAAGATATAAATATTCCAGAACTATTAATTTTTCCGCCCAAAACTTATTTTCATGATACTTCTGAATATAAGAATGGTTATATTATACTACAAGATAAAGTAAGTTTAAAATGTTTACATACTGTATATCTAAGATAAATGCTTTACAAAATTGTCTGATAAATAGGAAGTAGATAGTTTATAATATATTTATTTTTATGTACTATTATTTTTTCGTCACTCTGGGAAGGAAATGCTATTTCCCTTCGTAGGGAGTTTCGGAAAAATGACGTTTTTCATTCCCTCGTGACAAAAAAATATGTATGTACAAAGGGAGATTCACGAAAATCCACATCTCGTGAGACTATAAACTTCACCTATGGCTTGGATAGTAAACTTCGCACAAGAGGATGGATTTTCATTTGAATCTTCCTTGGTGCATAAATAGCCATTTACTGATTTATTGAAAAGTTAATTCTGTTGGAAATTTTTGTCTTACAAATTTTTTATATACAAATGGAAGATATATAGCTTTTCTGCATAGATAGTAATTAAAAAAAGTTGTTATAAAATATTTATTTTGTATTTCTTGTACAGGCCAGTTGTTTGCCTTCATATCTTCTTAATCCCACTCCAGGATCCGTTGTGTTGGATATGTGTGCTGCACCGGGAATGAAAACGACTCATTTAGCTTCTATAATGAAAAATCAAGGGTAATATATCAATTTATTAATTTATAATATAATAAATGAATATATACAAATCAGTATTTTCTTCTTGTATTACAAGAAATAAAATAGTCTCAAGTCTAATGGAGTGCTACACACAAGTGTAAGAAAGAGCTTGCACACACAATGCACTCCATTCAGCTTTAAATATATAAATTACTATTATGTTAATAAATTTAAACATATTATGATATATTAATATTTGCAGAAAAATATATGCAGTTGAAATGAATAAAGAACGATTTAAAACTTTAAATGATTTTGTAAATCATACAAATAGTTCCTGCGTGGAACCCATGTATAATGATTCTTTCAAGATGAATGATAAAACTTGTCCAGATGTTGAATATATATTGGTTGACCCATCTTGCTCTGGATCAGGTACAATTTTTATTTATTTATATATAAATGTTATTAAATTAGAAAAGAAAAATATCTAATGATTAATACGTTCTTTAGGTATGATTGAAAGGTTAAGTTTCAAGAAAGTTGAACAAATGCCACCTCAAAGGATTTTAAAATTGCAAGAGTTTCAAATATTATTGTTGACTCATGCATTACTTGGTTTTTCAAAAGTAAAACGTGTCGTATATAGCACTTGCTCAGTAAACTCGGAGGAAAATGAAAAAGTTGTGGATACTGTCATGGAAACCGTGGGAAATGCATATAAATTAAAATCAGTTAAGAAATTGTTGAAGAGGAAATGGAAAAATTATAGTTCCATGGATTTTAAATGTGGGGGCAAATGTCTTTATGCAAAGTATGACATAGACAAAACTAATGGTTTTTTTGTTGCTGTTTTTGAGAGAAATGAAGAAGAGCCATTACCACCTTATAAAAGGAATTTTAAGTCAAGTAAAGCAATGAAGAATGAGAAGAAGCAATTTCGAAATGAACAAAGAAATAATGAAAATAATGGATGTGAAAACAAAGATGACATTGAAGTTAATGAGAAGAAACTAAAGAAAAATAAACGCAAAATATCAACAGACATTGATTCTAAATTAGAATCTGATACTGTCAATGAAACATCTGAACAAAGGAAAAACGATCTTGAAGATCAAACTCTTACATGTGCAGACAGTGATGAACCAAAAAAGAAAAAGAAGAAAAAGAAACATGTTTCCAGTTAATTTGGTACTATGGAAAATTACAATAAAGCAGTGAAAAATGTGCTGAATGCATGAAAAAATTTTGGTGCATTGAATAAAATTTTGCTTTTGCAACTGATATCTTTATTACCGAAGTTCAAAGCTTGTATCAGCTAGTATGACTTACGCATTGATTGCATATTTTTTGTACTAATTTATGCTGTCCTTTTCTACTATTTTGTATAACTGATCATTATGGATGCATCTGATGCACTGAAATTTTTTCTTGTATGAAATGGGTATTTCACCAGTGCAGTACTTATTTTTTATACGTTATACTATAAAAAGTTAACAACAACTTTGTTTATTTGTTGAAAATATATCGTCGAAAACCCCTTTATTTAGTACAACCAACTCCTTTTATCGTAATAATTTGAATCTTTATACTTACTACTTACAATAGTGTAAGGTAGTTTGTTATCTTAAACCGATACTTTTGAATATATCAGCTTTGAAAATCGTTAGTCGCAGTGGCCGTGCGAGTAACCTGATAGAATAGTACGATAAATAACAATGATGCGAAAGAGTTTCATTCCTTTTTAAATGATATTTTTTTTCTTCTTTTTGTTATATATTTTCTTACATAATAACATAATTTTTAAGTTTTTGAAATATCAGTTTTGCATTTGATAAAATGTTAAATTATACTAATTAAAAAAAAACAATAAGTAACAAGTATTAGGTTCGCTAAAAGTAATGTTAAATTGTTTATAAACAAAGTAACGTAGATAAATGTGTTTTATCACACGCAAAATGGATTTACACATCATAACTTTCGTCACATAAATCAACCGTTATTTTTAACCGCGGTTCTTTATATTATCAAGGCGCATTTATCGCACGACTCCAGCCAAACTGAGTGCTCTTGATTCACGATTTAAAGCAAGCGGCGCGATAACATAAAATTACGGTGACTTCCTGCGGCCATCTGCGGCCAAGAATCCGAACAACAACCGTGCGACATCCGGGGATGATGGTGCATTGCTTAAAATCGCGTCGCGTTCTCCAATCGATAATAGAAAGAGCTCGACAATAGAAAACTAACACGAAGCTCGGTAAGTTTCGTGCTTGCGATCCATCGCCAAGAAAATAATAACAAAAGGTTTTTTGCGTGCGGCGAAACTGCTTTTTTCTTAACATTTATAATAACCCATTCGATCAATTTATGGAAAACATGGTCTGGAATCAAAAGATTGAATATGATGTATTGTTATTCGTTTGAAATATTGCAAGGTGGAATATTAAGTCTGACTTGTAACCCCGTTTGTAATGTTGCGAGCAGATGCAAATTCGTTTAATGAAACTTACTTCGTTTTTCTCTTTTGCATTTTCTTTTCCTTTAGTTAATGTATATTGTTTCGCATACGGGACGAAGTAATTACACGAGTTATCTGACGAAAGTATCGCGAGAGTTTTGGCACAAAAAGCAGTCACTTATTATAAGTACCAACCCAGTTAAAAAAATCTAGCTGAGATCCTAAATAGAAATTTGTCACCGGAAACCAGCCAGTTTTTTAGGTAGGTTCCTAGATAGTTATAGAATCTTACCTAGTTTCCTGGCTGGAATCCTAGATCGGAAACTAGTTGATATTTGATCCAAAACCGACTTAGGAAACTAGGTAAGATCCTATAGCTACCTAGGAACTTCCCTAGGAAACTAATTGATTTCCGGTGCCAAATTTTCATGTGTAAATATACAAGTATACTTAAATAGGGAGGAATTGCAAATCATTTGTTTCAATGTATATTGCACAGTTGGTGTTGTTGGTTCAAATTTAAGCAACAAAAATGAGATTGAATATGAAATAGAGACGTCGAAGGGGGTTCGTGTTATAGTTTATTCAAGTTGAATTTCATATTGCTGTATGAATAATTAATGATTTAGAATAGTGGCTGGATTGTAGACGCAGTAAGAGTTTTATGTAAGTAATATGGAGGGATTGCATATATTCCTAATTTCCCTTGAAATTATCAAAACAGTTCGCTAAAATTATATAATTTTATTTAATCAAGCAATATTTTGACAACAATTTTTGTCTACATTTCAATTATTGTTAAGTAAAAGTTCATCTTCATTTTCATTTACTTAAAATGTTCAATGAAATATAATTTATGTTTAATTAATCATCTTGAAATCAATGTACATTGAGATAGTCATCAGATATTCAGATTCTGAGGAACATTGAAACGTCCTCTAAATTCGGAGGAAATTAACTAGACCATGAGACATATTCATAAAAAGTCGAAGTAAGTATTAACTGAATAAATTAAATGCATATTATAACATTCCCTGCATGAATTTTTCTATTGATTATTAGTTGTAATTTATTGTGATTTCTTACAAGTACTTAATTGTCGGGCGTTTCAAGAAATAAATTAAAATTTCAATTTCATTATGTTTTGCAGCATATAATATAAAAACGTTTAAAATATAAAATAAAAATTTCGTTCGGTTAAGACATAAAAAGCAATAGTACTTATTCGTGTTTAGTTCACTTGAGTCACACGAGATTGACGTTTTCTTATAATCGTTTACGTTTTAGAAGCAAATAAAGAATGTCAAGATAATAACGTATTTCCTGCGGGTGAATTATTTTAAAAGTGTGCAATCGTAATTCTATACGGATCTTATATTTGTCAAGCAACGTTAATGGCTACTTTATTATTATGCAGATTGCAATCAATTAGTGACGCGGGGTATGATGTACGATCACCATTTTACAATCTTAAAAGTTTTACTTCCAAGATTCAAGAAGCAAATTACCATCATTTAATAGCGCTCAATGTTCCTGTTCTTTTTACCCAGGTATTTAAAATATTTTGTGAAATCTTGAACCTTCAATTAAAAATCAAGGACTTTTTCTTTCAATATTACAAACGCTATTTTAATCATCAACGACTTGAGCGTAAATTCACTCAATGTCGATATTAAAGAATTCGTGAATTAAAAGTAATACTAACGATTTCAATTACATAAAGAAGTGGCACACGTTTCAAGAAATATGCCTCAATTTCTACCACGATAACCAAGCGCGATTAATCAGAATAGATGTCGTACGTGCCGGCAAGGAAAGAGCTACGCGTAAAGGCGTTCGTTCGGCTCGCTCGCTCGCACGCGAACCAAGTATTGACGTCTTTCAAGTTCACTCAACTATGAACATTTGTAAATTTGTGAATTTGCGCCGCAAGCACAGTAGCCGACCTGGTATCCTCGCACGACCCGCTTCCACCGATTCTTCCCGCCAAATACTCCTCCTCCCCCCCCCCCCACCCCACTTCCGCCGGCCATCTTTGGCAAAATCTCAGTCAAAAAATGCGCCGTTAAAAAACGAAGAAATGTATTTTTCGTGCGTCGCGTGACTCACCGATGCATGGAATTTCTGATTTTAGACTCGCCTTTTTCACTTTTTCTTTTCTCTATTTTTTTTTTGTTTTTTTTTTCATTCTGTGTGCTACTTTGCCGTTACAAGTCTTTTAAATTGAGACGCAAGTGTCTAATACATCTCTTTTTTATCTCGTTATTTAAATTTTACTAACAAAGCGACCAGTCATACGATCGTACACTGATAGAAATATATACAAGGCACAAGTATACATATGCTTAACCTAGGTATATTATATGCTTAGAAAATTGACAGGTATACGTATACTCCTGAAAGGTATACGTATGCCTATAAAAAGCATACGAATACTTGAGCAAAGTATTTGAATTTATATCATAAATATACACTAAATTTACACTAGATATAATTAAACGGATATTCTTAAACATTCGTGCAATGCAAACCGTTTCTATCAGTGTACCGCGTTGCGGAAGATTATTGCTGAGTAATATACGAGACTGGCAAATAATTGTAATGGCCTTGAATAATTATCGAAATTTATAATACGTGAATTACGTGGAAATTTTATATTTTTTTGAATAATTTTTGTTCGCGCGTTTATTAAAAGGAATGTATTCATTTCGCCATATAAAATATTCTTAGTTTCTAATTGAATATATCATACCATTTATTTGTATTTCGCGCGAATTATTGAAGTATTGGCGCCAGTGCAGCAAAAAACCTTCCCGCGTAAAGCTATTGTTGGCCATTGCGCATCCTGTAACGCTCAATTGAATCTACGTCGCTGCGCATCGTCACTATTGTAATTTTGCGTTGCTGTGCGTCGCGTCGCGTTGACTTTTTCCTAAAAAGTTGAATCAGCAAGCTGATTCATAAATAGGCAAGTTCATTTGTGTATTATAAAGAGTCATTTTATCGCTTAAAAATTTCACTTTTTCATTCTTATTTTTAGCGCATTATAATGCCTAAAATGCAGTTTTGTCCTGGCGTCAATGTAATTTTGCATCGAGTTCAGTATTTTATACATGCAGATGGTAAGTTCTATACATTTTTAACAAAAAATAATATATACATCACGGAACGGCAATTATATTAGTATCTACTAATTTTCTTATACTATAATATATGCTATATACCGTATCGGGGGAATTATGATAGAAAACTTTCATAGATAGAAATTTTCCATAGTCTGAGTATTTATGCCAAAACAATTATAATGTACACAAAAAAAACATATTCCCTTTTGTAGATAAATGAGTTTATCTAGCCATTTAATAAGAATTTATTTTATTTGTTGTAGTAATATATATAAATATATAAAATAATTATAAATTAAAAAATGTTAATATGTTACAATTTTCAGTAAATTTGGATAAGAATTAAAGTATAAAAATTAAACTTAAAGAATGATTACAAATCAGAAACTTTTCATTATTTACGAATTTAAATAAATCTTGATAAAAACTCAGTTTACCTTTATTAGAATTTTTATGAGTTACATAAAAAAGCGTCTGCCAATAAAACATAAAATAAATAAATTCTAGATTGATGTTAATACAAACTTTGAAGGCCTTAAAGAACATTGATTAATAAAAAAGATAATTAGAAAAATGTTAGAAAAATTAGTTTTCTTGCTTTTTTTTTATTTAATGTATATGTATTGAATATGTGTATTTATATGATTTAAATTTTCAAGACAAATTGTTTGTATTAATACTTTATAACATTTATAATATATATATTTAAGTTTTTCAGAAATATTGTAAAATAATTCAATATGTAGACGAGTATAGGAATATAATTAATAAATTGTTTCATTTTCACTTTATGATTTTGTTCAAAGTCAATTTATTACACTGAGAAAAATGAAATAGTATATTTATCAATAAATTCTGGGGTATTGAACCTATATGTACTCTGTAGGTGTAACTGTAATAATTTATGGAAAAACTAAGTATATGTAATGCATACAGTTCTAT
>JABFPN010005859.1:0-12398 GCA_022817305.1 Leptoteleia sp. ZL-2020
CGTCCGTCCCTGTCCCCGTTTTGTCCCCGTTCGATGAGGCCCGGCCCCGGGGTATGCTTGGCCCGCACCTCCGGCACCCTACAGGTGCAACCCGTCGATGGCATCCGCCGTGGATGCCAACCCGTATACCCGAGGGTCGAAAGACCCACCCGTAACCCGTTTCCCGTAGATTTAGATCCTCGGCCGCTGGTGGTCAAGCGGCCTGGCGCCCAACCTACACGGGATGCCAGCGACCGGTGGTCCCCGCTACGCCCCTGCCGCCGGGTAGCGGCGGCCACCGTGTTACAATGCTTATACAATATTCTAATGATATAATTAGCAGAATATATTATAGAATTTATAATATAATCTGCATTAGATCTCACCAAAGATTCCGAACTTCATAAACAAAATTGGCCATGATATTCTAAAAATACTTACATGTATAGTTTAGATTGTAAGAAATGGGGCCATGATTGCGCAGAATTTATTCTCCCTATCCCTCCAAAAAACGTTAAATAATGTACCTTATAAGTATATATTTGTGTAAAAGAGAAGCTCAAAAAGAACTGATATCAAATTTTAGCCAAAATAATTAATCAGTTCTGTAACTACAATGGCATAAAAACATTGGCGCCCGGTTTTTTTGAAAAAAAAATTATATAGTTTTTCTGTTCTTTCTTTCAACTGACAGAGTTTGATCTATATCTAATTAACAACAACAACTTCTTACAGGTATCAACAAAATCTCGCCGAATCAGTCTTATTCTCCCAAAGAATACTACACTTCTAAACACTTTTTTTTATTTACGTGTGAAAGCGTTAATAAAGGTAATATTAAATTCGAGCGAAACTATATAAATAAGTGAATAAAATATGAGGAAGTATTTGATCCAAAGTTTCATGAAAAATTTTAAGTAATTCTCATTCAAAACTTCATAACGTCACGTATTTTACAAATGTTCCCTAGTAAAATTTTGTCGGGGCATAACATTTTAGTGGTGTGGTCTACATGTAGATATAACATACACAGCTCTTTTTAGAGATGCCATATCGGGGACTTACAAAGACCCCATTAGGAATATCTGACGAAGGGTTTCACACGAGAGCCCGATCAGATTTTTAAATCGGGGCCAAGCATAGGATATAACGCATGGTATCAATGTGGTCCCGATTAGGCATACCGATTACACAGTTACAAAAACGGGATGTCATATCAGGGCCAAAAAGGAATACATCACTTTCTTTCCGTGGCTAAAATTCAGAAATCCTAACAGGATTTCTGTTAGAATTAGAACAAAGTCCGATTGCATTTATTTATTTTCATTATGTTTATTCTAAACTCTGACACATATGCGCACGTACAGAATTTAATATATAC
The DNA here is from genome assembly GCA_022817305.1 of Leptoteleia sp. ZL-2020. Taxonomy (NCBI): domain Eukaryota; kingdom Metazoa; phylum Arthropoda; class Insecta; order Hymenoptera; family Scelionidae; genus Leptoteleia; species Leptoteleia sp. ZL-2020. The sequence goes on from JABFPN010005859.1 coordinate 1,361, forward strand.
TTTTAATTATTTAATGATTTTAAATGTCAATTCAATATTCAGTTCCAGTTTACCTAAAAATTTCCTTGTTAATTCTGTTTTATTTTCTTAGATTTTGAAATTGCCTTTGAAGTTATAAAACGTCGGATTCATAAACTTACAAAGTATTTAAGAATAATAAGTGATTTTGTGTATTGAACAATAATAATGTCATAATAGTATAAATAACATTAGATTAGTAATATTTTAGAAACAATAAATGAAAATGAAAAGACATCAGTTCCGAAAATATAGCATAATTTCTCCAACCGAATTCAATATCAATAACATAACATAATAAAATAGAGGGACAGAGAGAGAGACAGTGATGACACTAATATGTGTCGTGTATAATGCGTCAAATATTCAATCCTATACGTGATAATTGTCAACAGTGTTGAAACATTCATACATCATATTTGAAATTATAGCTTTGCTTACACTGAGAGAAAAAAATATGAATTTTTAATAAAAAGTTTACTAGTTATGAAAATTTATTAAATCAGTTTATTAAAAATTGTAATTCCATATAGTTGTGTAGAATTTGATATTTTGTTTTATGAACGACATAGAATAGAGACACTGAATAGAATACACCTAATGGACAAAACATGTAATAAACAGTTTGTCAAAAATTAGAATTCAGTTTATTAAAATTTGAAATCCCTTGGTTTCTAATTTTGAATATTCATTTTTCTCCGTGTACATATAGTCCAGTTTCTGTATAATTTCCTTGAAACATTAATACACTAAGAGAAAAATGTTCGTAAAAATTGTATCTTTTTTTTTTGTAATTTATGGGCATATCGGAAAAAGCTAAAAAGTATAACCAAAAATGTTAAAATGTATTCATAAAAAACGCAAATATGATTTTTCACTTTTTTTACAACATTCTGAATAAATTATACAATTTTTGATTGTACTTTTTGCAACATTGTTCATCATGTCCTCAAATTACAACAACAAATTTTTTCTCTCAGTGTACAATTTTTATGCGCGTAATATGAATAGGTCCTTACGTATTCTACCACATTTTTGGCAATTTGTACTAGGGTTACATTCCAACGAATTTTATTTTTTACCTATTTTCTTTATCTTTTTTTAATATATAAAAGACTCAAATTTATAAATAAGTCAAGAAAAAAAATTAAGTCTCTTTTAAAAAACACGGCGCCAAGGTTTTTGTGCCATTGTAGTTACAGAATTGATTAATTATTTTGGCTAAAATTTGATATCAGTTCTTTTTGAGCTTCTCTTTTAAATGAATATATACTTATAAGGTATATTATTTAACGTTTTTTGGAAGAATAGGGAGAGTAAATTCTGCGCAATTTTGGCGTCACCCTTACAATGAAATTATTTTTGGGCAGATATGAATTACTATATAAACATAATACTGTTTATATAATGTATAGTAAAATTTTTTATATAATCTTGTAAATTTGCCACTATTTATGGTAATTATTATCACACTGAATATAAATTTATGCTATATTGTACATAAAATTTTACTGCAATGGTATGGTGAAATAGCAGTCATTGTGGACAATATCCTTCCAACGCCAGAAGGTATGGCAATTTTAAATACAACTTTTTTCCCAGTGTATGCTTGGAGATAAAATAAATATATCGATAAGTCAACGCATTCGATTGTACCTCTTTATACGAGTGTTATTTCTATCAAGTATCATTTCAGTCTTTGGATCAATAGCGTAAAACCATACGTCGGTGTCAAGAGGGTACGTTTCCACTGTGCCGTTAACAGTGACATTTTTACGAGCGACAATATTGTGGATGCCGATCAATAGCCCAGTTTTCTCCTGTGTAATTTTGGCGATTTTCTGTCCTTCCTTTTGCAGACTCTCGGAAGCGGCGTTTTGAATTGTCATCACCAAAAGGTTCTCGTTATCAATTAAGTTGACAATCACCGACGCCTCGTTAACGTTCGTATTGGTCGTCGAGTTCGGGTTGTCCTGCACTTGTACTTTGAACCGAAATGGCAACTGTTCCTTTTGCACGTTATCGAAACTCGCCGTTGTTCTGATTATTCCCGTAAAGCTGTCAATCGCAAAATAATTCATCCGCTCGTCGACCAATAATTTGTACTCCAATTTACCGTACTTGCCATTGTCTTTGTCATGCGCTTCCACTTGGAGAACCGTCGACGAGAACTGTGCCGTTCTGGGAACAGCGGCAAAGTACCGAAATTTCGTTAGATTACCACTCGGGATTATAAATTCGGGCTTATTGTCGTTTACGTCGAGTACTTGAATTTTTACCTACAATCAGACAAAAAGTAATTATTCGCCGTACACATCTATTATGTGCATTAATTTAAAGTAGTTTACTTTCCCAATCAATTGAAAATACAAGCTTTTTACTAACTTAACAAATAAACTCAATCAGATTTCTCTAAAAAAAAATTTTTTTTATTAGAGATTAAATATATAGGGACATAATAACTGATATAATATTCTAGCCATATACACAGAAAGACCGAAATAGTAACACTGTGGTGGTAAAATATATAAATGGTACAATTGTACAACATAAGTGGTAAAACTTATAATTTACTACTTAAAGTGGTATGCCTCGTGCGCCATCTCCCGGAGTCGCGATGTGACTAATACTCGATTGATGAAAAGTGAGGTGAAGTGCATTGGTTTCCTTTATAATACGGTTTGATTTTTAATCTAGGATATTGTGGTACGTATAAATTTTTTAATATGAAAATTGAACGAAATGTAAAGTATAATAATATAAGATCTTTGTTTAACCTCTTTTTGTTTATTTATTTACTTTGGTTAAAAACTGAAGTTTATTTAAATTATTGACAATTTCCTAACCTCAATTTTTTTTAAATATAGTTAAGTCGATTTTTAATTTGAATTTTTTCTATTGAAAAATACAATTAAATAAATTTAATGGTGCTTATTTTTGGTTTTAAAATGAAGTTTCACTACATTATAATAGTAAATTTTACATTTTACCACTCAAGTAGTAATATTTTACCATTTAAATCGTACAACTTTTACCACTTACATGAAAATAGGTTTACCATTTATATAGTACAATTTTACCACTTTTATAGTGTACTTTACCATTTATGCTGTAAGTTTTACCACTTCGGTCTCTCTGTGTATGCTTTTAAAAATTTCCTTATATTGAAATCAATTATTACCATATGTAAACCATATATCACCATGTATAAATTAAAAAATACATATATGTCCATATACACTGAAAAAAGTGGTTTGAATCAAACGATATTCGCTTAAGTCGACTCCATCGTGAACTTAAACACGTTCAACTCCATACTGAGTTTTAAACAAATGCATAATATTTTTTTGTTCATCATGTACGAAAAGTGATCTTTTTCGTGCTTCTTTTGCGGGCGCAAAGTGACTTTTTGCGGGAGCGAGAATGCGAGCGCATAGTGTCAGCGGGCGGACAATTGATCTTTGCTCCTGATTTTTAGAAACGACAGTTCATATCAGCCGCATTTTATAGTATTTTTTAAATGTTTTAAAAAATCTTTAGTTACCCTATCGGATAACCTAGGTTTTGCACTCAAAAGATCATTTTTCTTACAATATGGACAAAAAATTATGTTCGTATGTCGGGCGCAAAAACAATTAACACTCGGTTTGTTTCGACTTTCACCTCAGGCATCCGAAAAAACCTCGGCTCGCCTCGCCTTTACTCTGATGCCTTCGGTTGCGTCTCAACAAACCTCGTCGCAATTGTTTACTTTGCGCCCTACATACGAAAGTAACTATTTCAGTCAAGTAATATTGGTGGAGAAATTCAACTCCACGAAGAACTAACAAGAACTTATGTATAGTTATATCAACTCCAAAAATCATGATTTCAGGGCTGGTTAGGATTCGTTGAAGAAAAAATATAACAAGTGCTTAATTGAAGCTAACTTCAAGTGTAACCAAATATTTCGATCGCAAATTACTATGTTTTATATTAATTTAGATCGCAAATTACAATTTACATCTGGTCATACATGTTTAAATATGCTCTAGTAAAAATGAAACATGTATATTCCATATATGGTCCATATATGTTTTAGTAATTTCTTTTAAGAAAACAAAAAATTATTATATGAACATATATGTTTTTCCTTAATCCATATATGGTCGATATATGGCAATAATTGATTTTCATCATATATCGGCCATGTACAATGCATATATGCACATATATGAATTTTTTATTTTCTTATATGATATTATTAAAACATATGTGGACCATATATATTTCATTTTTACTAGGGTTGATATAATATTCTAGCTATACAGGGTGTGCTAAAATAAGGGAGGAAGGTCGAATATTTCGCGAAATGTACATCCGATCGAAAAACAGAAAAACAGAAAAACATGTGTTCAATATTATTCCAACAAAAAATGTTTTTCTGTTTTTCGATCCGATGTAAATATTCGACCATCTCGCTTCCTTTGACATACCTTGCATACAGTTTTAATAATTTCATAATATTAAAATTATTTTTAACAGAAATCAACCATCCATGGCCACATACGGCCCTGTATGTCTCAAGTAAAAATTTCACTAGGCAAACTCTAATTTAGACAAGAAACTCGCAAGGCTTACACGAGTTGCACTTGTTTAGATAAAACTTAAGAGTAACTAGAGACAATGGCACGGTCAAACTAGACCAGAGATCTCATATGAATTTCTAGTCTAGATTTTTGTTTAGTTTAACTTTTCAAATTCTAGACTTATTTAACTTTAATATTAGTTAGATAAAACCTAAGAGTAACTAGAGAGGACCTTGTACGGATAAACTAAACTGCGGAAAACATTTGAAATCGAGTAAACATTCTACGGTGGCGCTTTAAACATTATCTCGCCATTACTCATTAAAGATTGCACAACATTGTACACAAAGAAAAAAAATTATTATAACATTTCAAAAGGTGGCCACAAAATTTGTTATAATTTTACATAAAAATTAGTAAAAGTGAGACAATGAAAGTGCGAGTGAAAAAATATCGTAAAAGGAGAAAAATATATTTTCATTTCATTTCATTTATTTTTTTTCACAACTTTCAATCAAATCTAGAATATTAAGAGGCAATTACGAGTAAACTCCAGGTTCGCTCTCAAGCGCCTTGTGAGTTACGATAGCCAGCGCCTTACAGTTTACTGCGTTACATATCCTACGAGTTTCTTAGTAGTTGTCCCTACGAGGCACTCTCAATGAAAATAGTTAAACTCATTAGCGCCGTGAGATTTACTAGACGAATTTTTTACTTGGGGTATTAAGAAAATCATTGTTGTGCATTGTAGGACATTTTCTAATATCTTGATGATTATCTAGTAATAATGCCTGCTTACGGCATGCAGAATGCGTTATTAAACACACAATTGATATATTTTGTTTAGATTTTATAGATTTAATTAGATGAATTTTATTAATTGAATAATTAATTAAGATATAATTAATTAAACACGTTAGTTATTTTAAATTAAGTAATTGAATTAAATTAATTAATGTAAAAATTGTGCGTTTAAGAACGCATTTTGCATGTAAATTCTGCATGTACATGCACATCTGTCTCCTATTACACCGAGAGAAAAATTTTTGTAAAAATTGTAATCTTTTTTGGTAATTTGAGGACATAGTGGATAAAGTTAAAAAAGTACAATAAAAAATTATAAAATGTGTTCATAAAACACGTAAATATTATGATTTTACACTTTATTTTTACAAATATTTGAATACATTGTTCAATTTTTGATTACACTTTTTGCAACCTTGTCCATCATGTTCTTAAATTACAATGGAAAATTACAACTTTTTCAATATTTTTCTCTCAGTGTACATATGGAAATTTTCCTTGTGTGTATAATTTATAAGCACGAAGATCCATGCTACATATTGAAACCTGAAAACTGCTGCTTCTCTTACATGGTCCACAGAGCACACACAAGTTTTCTTCAAATTCATTTCAAAATAATTACACTTAATAATTTATTGACTTGATTGCTTATTTTTCCCTGAAGAACAGTAAATTATCTCAGTCATATTCTAACCTCAAACTTAAATCTTCATTTTTTCTTGAAACATACCATGCATATTCAAGTCAATAAACTACTAAACGGACTTATATTATTAATTACATTTTTATTTTATTGGTTATATATGTTTTATATAGTCCTTTATTGTTCAATGGACGACAATCAGTCGATTATTTCACTTCAAATGTATTAGTTACATCTGTGATTATAACACACTAAACCCGTCTTACATTTCTTGTACGTTCACAATATCTTGTCCAAACGACGAGCAAAAAATATTAAAATATCAACTTCTTCTCCGTCACTTGCACTATATATAAATATTATAACAATTAAAAATCAATATTATATTCGTTACAATTTAATCAGCTGAAACAAAAATATACTTATGCTCGCGAAGTAAGCGTGACAATTTAACAACTTAAATGTTTGCATATTATCTTTTCAACTAACATTTTTGTTATCTGTATGTAATTATGTGCACGTTCACCTGCTCATTACCGTGCGCAACGTATGACGTCATCGGTTCTATCAATCGCATCGTTGCATATTTGAGCACATATAAAAAGTATCAAGTGTAACTGCGAACCCATATTAATGGAATACAAGCAGAACTTTCCATTTTTCTTACACCTCGCAACAATTATAACTGCACAAGGAAAAATAAATTGAATAAAATAGAAAAATGTTAAAACAGATTACTAGTTTTTGTTAGTAAACGGTTAATATACTTAAATTCTTATAATATTCCCCAAATATCAATTTTAAGTTTTATATACTTTAATAATTATGAAAACTAACAAATATATACAGTTTTTGTGAATATACTCTAATAACAAAGAATATTTTTTGATACATTGTGAAAATATTCTGAATATACCAAGTAAATATTCTAATGTCCGGATCTAGGAATATTTTTGGTGCATTCTTGGGAGATTCATGTTTTTTTATTTACCTGAAAAGTACCATAAATATTCCTAGGGTCGGACATACACGGAGAGAAATATCGAGCATTAATCGCACGGGATAGTGTCAATCGAAAATAGCATGTAAATTACATACTATTTCAGCATAAATTTTATGCCTTATTAGTTCCAAAAGGTGTATTCGAATTTAGATTGAATTGTATGCTTTTACTGCAGCGCCACCTTACTATATATGCACGACACTTTGTCGCGCTAATATTGCTCGATGTTCATGCAAAAATGGTAAGAGACTCGAGCGTTTGCGTTGAAGAATGTTTTGACGGTTTTGAAAGTTTTGATATACTTAACCTACAATAATTGGATGTTTTCATTATTGAAATTAATGTACTGTAATGTAATGTAAATGTTATTATTTTATTTGTTTATAAATTTTATTTAAATAAGCACAATTTTTTGAACTTGCTATCGGAAATTAATTTTATTTTTTAAACAAGAATTCAGAAGAACTGTAACAATTATTGTATAAATATTAACTAAATTAATCGAAAAATAATTTGGTCTTCAGTTGTCCAAATAATTAATTTTTATCTATAATGCAATTACAATATCTTTTATATTAAAATGTGTATAAAATTTAAATTTTGTAAAAAAAAAATACGAAACGTTTAATGCTCGAATCTCGTGCAAAATTGGTATACAAACGTCGTGCAATTGTCGCCTGGCGGTAGGGTATTCGATATTAGTATGGCGATACTGCTTTTTGAGCACATAAATGGAACTTTTATCATAGAATATTTCACACCTTTTTAGTATCGCAGTCTACCATGAAAAATTAGGTTGACCACGTCAATGTTTAGCATAAAATTTCGTGCGATTGTTGCTCGGAAAGTTTTCGTTCAAAAAAGGTATGTAACATTGCGCGATTTTAGCATCATTTTTCTCTCCGTGTAGGAATATTTTTTACAAATATTTTTGGAATATTCTGGAATATTTCTTGCTATTAGGGTATATATAAATGCTAACGATGAAATTTTACTAATTTAAGATAGTAAATTAAAGTTATGTAAAAAAAAAATAAATTTTTCTCCAAATATTTAATAAATGAATTGAAAAAATTCCTTTCTTAATAAAAGAAGCAACTTCTTGCGACGCAATTCTTGCGACGTAATTTTTTAATTTTGGATGGACTGAAATTTTGACTACCTAATTGATAATGTTGGGTAATGCACACAAAGGCTATAGCCAGGTAAAATGATGAAAAATGCCCCAGCACCAAATGATATATTGGCGTCAAAATCTATAGTCTAAAACTAAAACAATATTTTTCTGTAGTTTATGTAGTTCCCTCCCTCTCTAAAATAGCTCTCTAAAATAAATATGATTTTGTTAAATTAATTTTTTTCTAATAAATGTAATTAAAACTAAATCGGGAAAAAGTTTGAATAGAAAAAAGAGGTCTTTCTTTTGCGAAAAAAATTGTTGGATATATTTTTTGGAGCCTAATTTGAATTTAAACAAAGTCCAAAATAAAGATACATTTATTTTGTAAGGTTCCTGTAGAGGTGAAGCTTGAAAAAAATTCTCAAACATACTTTTTAGTAAAAGATTCATAACATACATTTTTCATTTTTTTTATTGGTGCGTCATATTAAAAAAAATTAAAACTTCATTTTTAGCTTCTAATTATATATATTTATATTGTTTTTTTTGGTAATAATTAGGATGATCCCCCCCCCCTAAGATAGGGTTAATATACATGAAATCGATGTATTTTTTCGCCCTGATTACGAATCCGCAAGAAAAACTTGGCGGTCACTATCGGTTCAAAAGTTATTGGCCAAAAATGGGTAAAAATGGCACAAAATCGAAAATATCTTTCCTTATGTAAAAAAATTGGAAAATCTGTTCAGGCTATCGTATTCAGCGGAGAAAAATACACAGAAAACATGTTATATCGTTTGGAAGTGTGGCGATTGTCTCCCTGCAGACGACAATATAGTCCCGCGGAGCGCGTCCGGGTTGAATTTGGCGTTCAAGGTTTCGTCAATAACTCTGAAAATATCAACTTCAGAGATATGCTCCAAAGGACCAAAATTGCTCCTTAACCCTACCTTAGAGGGGGGGGGGGGATCATCCTAATAATTACCTTTTTTTTACTTAATTTGATATCTATTTAAATATTTATATATTAATTGTTCATAAAAAATCAATTGTAAAAGAATTTTGGTGCGAAAATTCAAAATTTTAAAACAAAATATAAACCCAATGGGTAAATTTTCAGACTCTCCCCCAAAGAGGAATGTTTAACACATGGATTTGGTGTTTTTTTTAACGCAGAGTATGAATTTGTAAAAAACACTGGCGGTATTTATCTTTTTATGGGTAACATATACACTCAGAAAAAAATATACTTACTTTAAGAAAAATGTACAAAGAAACTTTTCCTATTAAACCTAATAAAAATCAACTAAAAATAAGAATATTCAGTTAGTATATTCATAAAACTGTCTATTTAAGAGTAATAGAATACTCTTATATTAAATAGGATTTCCATTCATAAATATGGACAAAAGGAAATTTTATTTATAATAATAATAAATAATTCTTACAAAGGATATATTTATGTAGAGAATAATTCCATTTAAAATAAATGGATTTTTTTGAAGAAAAGAATAAAAATAATTGCAGTTTAATAATATTCAACAGATGATACAAATTTAACCTAACAATTGCATGAAGTATACCCAAGTGGAAATTTCGGTGCTTATACAATAGTGATAAATGGCGCAAGGCTGTTCCAGCACTGGCAAAGAACAGTCGTGAATCTATGACATCCCAGTACAGGCACTTACTGTAATCGGTGAAAGACCGATCTTCATTTATACATTAAAAATAATGTCTATTTAAATTGCATTTGAGAATTCAAAAAATATTATTCTAATATATCTCTGACATATTATATATACTATAATATATTTATTAAAAAAAAGAAAATACAAAAAGGTATTAATATTCAATTTTATTTTCATTTTGTGACACGTTCTTTTTATGTTATGGTACCAATAAAATTAATATTCTTTGATATATTAAATAAATTAAATTTATTTTTTAATAAAAAAATTGAATTTCTAAGAAAGTTCTATTTCTTTTTATGCATTTTCCTTTTATTTACAGCACTGAGAAATATTTTATTGTACAATGTTCTAGTTTTATTTGAAAAGAGAATATATAGCCAAAAATGACGCTTCGTACCAACATTTTTTACTCTTTTTCCCATTATGATAGTACTATTTAAAATTGTTCATGTAATAAAGTAATATACAGTCATGATGGAAAAAATAAAAGTCAACAATGTTGGAAAAAGGTATAACTTTTACATTATATATTTGTTGGCGCGACCAACAGTTGCGTTCGGACTGTGAGGAAAACAAAAAGAAACTCGCAATTTGAAAATTAAACAAAAAAACTTTATTGAAAAAAAACAGAATTAATAGCACAAAACTTTAAACGTTGACCAGGTCACCCTGGAACGTTGTCAGTAGTCGCACTCAAATTTGTAAAGTGTTGTCAGGTTTGCCTGACAACCATGAAAAAAAAGGAATAAATTTAAAGAACTTAAATGTAAGGCGCGTAGTGGACACCGCGTGTGTCCCGTTAGCGAAGGCGTACAGTTTATTACGCGACGCGTGATAGGCTCAGTTGAGCGCTTAAACAATTTTTGTACTGACTCGTGTGAGTGTACAAATGTAACTGAACTAATTTGGAATAAACAAGATTAACGTTGGCATTTAACTCCGGGTCAATTGCCGGGAATCAAAATAAGTGTACAAAATATAATTTACAAATTGATAAGAAAATAAATACGGCGCGCGATAATACGAGCGAAAATTCGATGCCAATAAATCGAGCGAATTTTGGAAATAATATAACTCAGAAAATAAATCGTACAATTTAATTTAATTCGAAAATAAAAGACAATTCGCAGAAAAATAAAGCATCTTATTTCTCGGTATTTGAATGAAATACTCGAGAAATAATAAAGT
>JABFPN010005860.1:0-12398 GCA_022817305.1 Leptoteleia sp. ZL-2020
TTATGTTTCCTTTTCGCATACTTAATGCTAAGCTTTCATACGTTTTATTTGAAATTTTCTTATACTTTCCGTATAGTCTCAGTTTCCTAACTATATACGAAAAATTAATATATTCTTTTTCTCAGTGCATAGATCATTCCAGCTACATTTATTAACATCCTTAAATTTTTCAAATATCCTTCATCGTTTACAGGAATAATTTCAACGTGGCGATGGAAAAAAAAGTGGCCGCAACACCCGCGGATACACCCCTGAGGTCGGTCTGCGTCGGCGCCCCCACACCCCGTGGTTCCAGGGGTAATCGGAGGTAGGAGGCTCGGGGGCGGCAGTGCGGGTTCTGGGGGCGGCGAGGGCGGGTGCCTCCGTTGCAAAGAGCCCTTGGCGACAACCGGCTCGCTACTTCTGAACGCGCCACCGCTCGGCTCTCGCAGTTGCGCGTAATTTTCGCGTTCGATTTTGGGCGCAGCGGCCCCGGGGCCACGTCCGAACCCAGGTTCAGGAGGTACCTCGTCGCGGTCCGTAGCAGACCGTTCCCGATTCATCCAGGTAAATCAATAGCGCGGGCCGAGGCACGCGTGAGCGCGACGTGCCGGCATCCACGAGTCACGCGCCAGTCGCGTACCCTTTGGTAACCACCCCCCACCCCCTCCATCCTCATCCTCCACCGGGAACATTCGTCCCTTACTTCATTCACGACTGCACGATCGTTTTCGCAAGCGTTTCCCGGCGAATCTACTCGAATGAATTTCCTTAAGGTGAAATCGCAGTGCCACAGTCTGGGAATTGGGGTGTTCTCATTTATTTTCATTAAATGAATCGTCTTTTAACACGGGAAAAAGTATATCGATATAAAAGCAGCAATTTTATCATGTAATATAGCTCAACCGTTGGAAATCGTTTTCTTTTTTTTTTCTACTTGGTAAACGACTTCCAAATGTTAAGTAATTACATATAAAAATGAATATTTCACGCTAAATCAATATCTACCATTGTGAACAAATGGCTTATCATTGAGTCATTTTAATAATTAAATTATTCTCTGAAAATAATTAACAGTAAATAAAAGTTTAGTAATAAACGACTGATATTTCACCTTAAGAGGGTGTAGGAGTGCTATATCCATGTAATTGGTGTATTTTCAATTCATCACAATATTGTATATTTTTTAATCTGACGAGAAGTGCACCCTGTAGAATCAATGGGAGAATGTGTGTGTTTACAAGAAATGATACTCGTAAACAATGAAAATCTGCATGTAGAAAACTGTAATGTCGGTAAGTGCTCTGTTTTTCATTGTTTACGAATATATTTGTATTAAATATCTTCTTGTAAACACATATATTCACCCATTAATTATTTACCCATTAATTATTTAGGGTGGTCTTCTTGTCAATTCCAGAATTATACTATGATACTGTTATAAATGGAAAATACACTAATTCCACAAGGTACAGGTCCATATATGAATTTTGTATTTTCTTATTTGAAATAGTTAAAACATATATGGACCAAGTATGTTTAATTTTTATTAGGATATCAATGCTAAATTAAGGGAATTTGAAAATTTATATAACAATTTTGCTTTAGAATTTCAAAGGAAGTAAAAAAAAATGTATTTTAAGGTGAAATGTTACACATTGGGCTACTCAGAAATTTAATTAGTTTTTACATACAGTAACTATTTTCAGAAAGTTATTTTTTGGAAATAGATTTGAACCCAACATCTAAATAGTTGATAAAACCATTTCCAAAAGATAACTTTCTAAGAAAAGTTGCAATACATGAAAACTAATTTGAATAATTCTAAACTTGTTTAACTGTTGACATATGTTGCCTTTTTCTTAAATTAACTTTTATTTTACAACATGTGATTCGAATGTTTATAATGGTCGACATCACGAGACAAATATGCGCATGCTCAGTCTGCGAAATCGACAAAATTTGATTGTTTCAACAAATCGCGCATAAACAAAAATTCCTTTGTTGATTCAAGTTTATCATTCACGACAATATGCACCAAAGATAAAGTTTCACAAATTGACGTACAATAAATACAATTTTATTATTTTTATTGCAAATGAATGGAATTAATAATGAAATGATTTGAGGAAAAAAATTTATATAACGATTAATATAAATATTTTTGCATATTTCGAAGCGAGTCTTAATGATATTAAATAAAAATAAATGAAAAGATTGATGGTTTACGTTTGAAAAGACAAATATAGAATTCAATACGATACAAAAACAAAACATTGTTTACATTCTATGTTCCAAAATAATTTTATACTTAATAGTCATATATAACGTATAGATTTCATAAGAAAATCAATCATAACCATATAAACCATATATTACCGTATACGGCCATATATGAATTAAGAAAAAACATATACATCCACGTATGAATTTTTTATTTCCATATATGAAAATGTTAAAACATATATGGACCATATATTGGCCATATATATTTCATTTTACTAGGGTATTTGTCAACACTGTGGATGCGATGCGTGTGTGTATTACACTGATTATGTATTACACATAAAATTCACCTATGTATATTAATTACATATTGATCGGCATTGTAATTATTACCACAGAGTTTGAACACGTTAATATAATCAAAATTTATCATTTCAATTTCATTTTGCAACAAACGTACATCAAACAATTCTTAATGAAAAGTTTACGAATTAATTATTTTCAAGTTAATTGGAAAATATTCCGAATATTCGCGCTTTGTGAAATATAAAATATGTTTACCATACATTAAAACAAAAATAATGCATTTAAATTAAAATGTAATATAGCATTATAGGAATTATTATAAATTAAACTGCACAGTTAACTCTTCAATTAAATTTAAATTACTTGGCAAATAAAAGTGACCTTTTTCATATCACACGTTTATATTTTATACAAAAACATCATTTATCTCAGAGATAAGACATTCCTTTACTAATAGAAATATTAATAACTGCTGAAAAATACTTAACTTTTTGAAATGCAATCCCCAGTAGCAACAAATAATATAACATATTTATTATTATAAATATTTATAAAAGAATATAAATGTTATATTTCAAAATATAGAATATTGTACAATAATATTGCACTATATTATGTGAAATATTACATAAATATTATAAAATATTTCTAAGACATTACAAAAATATAATATTAGGGAACGTTTTCATAATACAAAATGCAAACTGTCCTTTTTTATATGCTCAACTTCAAAAACGTTTCATCCCTCAATTCCATCTTCCTGAATTTCAAACAAGATTTAATAATTCAACAAACGTTAAATAAAGTTTAAGGTAAATGTAAATTTTTATTTGAAACTTGTAAATAATTCTCAGCGACCATTTACGTGCATGCACGTGTTTAGTAACAAATAAAGGTAATCTATGGTGCATTCTAATGACTTGGAATGATTAATTGCATTGTTTAATATAAATGGAATAAAGATGCAAGATAAGTGTAAAAGTAAAGTGCCCATTAATGATCACCTTAAAACGAAATTTATACCCGACTATTAATTATTAAATGTACAATTTAACTGTTTGATAATTTATTATCATTTTAATCTATTACATTTGGTTTAAAATTTCAAAGTTACCCACCGTTCCACCCAAAAGGGTAGAATATGTTAATTTTAGCAGTGAATTTCCCTCGCTAAAAAATTAACTTTTTAGTTCCAACACTTTTTCGTGGAGCACTTCTTTCCCATAAATATTTAATAAATTCCAGGTTAAAATTACCTTCCACATTTGTGACCACATAAGTCCGAGCATAATTTTTAAAGTTATATTTATTTAATCACGTGTAATTTAAAATATAGAAATGTTTTATTATATTTATATCATATATAATAATAAGAATATTATAATATTTGTATAGTAATGTAATCTAAAATAAAATATGTTTTTTAAATTATGCCAATTAAAATGGTACTGAAAAATGAAACGTTTTTAAAATACAAAATAAATACAACCTTGTTTTAGTTTTGTATTTACATTCATTTTCATGTCCTTGGGATATAGATAAACAATATTATCGATTTTGTTTAATTAATTTGGCCCTTCAAATATTTACAAGCATTGCTTTTTCTTGATAAACAGACAAAAAAACCGTTTCATTTTTCAGTTCCGTACAATTAAAATAAATTTTGATTAATTGAAGGTTTAATTGTGATAAATTTTTCAATGCACGAAGGATCGTTTACCATGAAGTAAACATTTCCAAAAATAGCATTACTTTCGGTTCGAAGCACATTCAATTTCGAGACACGAAAACGAAATTTCGCGTGTCGATGTCGATAAATCATAGCCGCAGGGACAATTATAATCTGGTGTGTAATTAATTGATACATTAAACTCACCATTTTAATCTGCGAACAGCGTGACATTACATAAATCTTTAACTTGATTCGCTTTATCCAGGAACATTGTGGATTCGTGTACACCGAGAGAAATTTAATTGCAACTGCTGCCATATTTTATAATAACTCGGGGATATTTAACTACTTTTTGTACATTAACTTATTAGAATTCATTAATACATAACGTTAATATAACTTAACAAATACGTAATGATTTATCAGAAACAATTATTAAACGTCGAATTCACGATGGTTGAAAATATTAATTGTAAATATTAAATATTAAAACGCTCTTAAGAATATATCCCTTGCAGAAATATATAAACTGACAAAGCTTGGCTCGAGCTTGGCAAAGCTGGTTAATATTTGGCTGCCAATATTGGTTCGTATTTAGGATGAAAAATTAATTTACTTTGGCTCAAGCTTGGCAATTAAATTCAGTAGTAGGCTAGGCCCTAGGTTGTGTCAGATTTGGCAACCTATTTTGGCAGCTAATAAGATTTAAACTTCTGCCAATCTTGGGCCAGTCTTGGTCTAAACATATGGTAAACTTTGACGAATTATAGTAACAAGTCCAGTCTAAGTTTGTACGATTGAAGACCAGATTGTTGGTCCAATATGAACCAAATTTGATAGCTGAAGATTTTTCGCCAGTATTGGGCCAAGCTTGGCAATATTGTCAGAGTGTCGGCTTTTCTACAAGGGTTGTTTATCGTTAAGAAAAATTTTACAAATAATACTACCATGATTTCTAACATAATACTAAACTATACAACTATAATAAAGTATTTTATATTATAATAAATTTTACAAAAAACCTGTTTAAATAAATTTTATACAAGTGAGGACCACGTGTACTTACATTGAGTCAGTAACAATTATTTTTTTAAATTAAGTTATGTCAGCAGTTACAAAGAGAGAATCATCTGCAATCGTTACTTTTATTGTTTCTTTTTGTTTTTCAATATACAACTAATTACAATTATTTTAAAATCATTAATTTACAATCTCTTAAAATGTCAGAATCAAAGTTCAAGTTCGTTTTCAACTCAATAAATTGTTTACGACATTTTTATTGTCCGGAACTTATTTCCTTTTTTCCCATTTATTCTCTTTCTTTTAAACTTAAGTACATAAAGCAGAAAAAAGCTTTATTAATATATAATGTTTCATGCGGAACGGACCTTTTTAAACGTCATATAAATTAAACGCTTTCCTTTGGTTTTGTTTAAAACAAAAAAAAAATGTTCAATTTCGCGTATCCACATTTATGTTTCGTCGTGTAACGTTCAGGCATTAACCGTAATGCACATTTTAGTAACAAGATACGCGAAACTATGCGGCATTTAGCCATAAATTTCCTTTAACTTGGAACGCTTTACAATTGGCTTTATACATCTTTCCAGTCAGTGCTACTTTATTCACAATAAGTAACATCGTTTTCTTCGTCGACGTTACTTGATATTTTTACATCCAACCACGTCACCAGCAATAAAAAATATCGTTTTGCTAAATTATCCGAGCTTCCATTCGCCAAATTAAAATGTAACGAAATAAAATTTTCTGTAAAATTTCGCATTACCGCGTCAATAAAAGTTACGCTTTATCACTGTGCTCAACTTTTGAATCGTAAATTACAAGGGAAAGTCATTTTAGAAAATAACAAGTTTCGGTTACAATGAAAACAAACATTTTTATTGCAAAAGTTCCACTGTTTACAATCAAAAACGTCCCAGGTGAAAATTTATATATGCTCCATATATGTTGGATATATGGCGCATGTAAGTTCGATTTTTAAATGGGACGTTTTGTGTTTAAATTATCAAAAAAATTTTAATTTTATCGTCAGTGGATTTAATTTATTAAAAAATGACTGTTTCCTTTAACATTAACATTTTTATTTTTTACGGTTTATAATTTAATATAATCGATAATGCTTGTCGTTCAAAGGAATTCGAAATGCAAGTAAAACGGATGTATAGTACGTAGGGAAACAGCAAGTCACGACTGTTAATTCAGTAACTAGAATTTATATATGCAAACTTCCGCTTCACTTGTGTGCTTAAAAGGCTTACACGTATCCGTATCCCGAGGTGTTTTGACGGAAGATCATAAAGCGAAATAGGTCAACATCTCACATCACCCAGAAATAATGACTACAAATTACTAAAGATCGCGAAAGTAAAACTGAAAACGGGCCGCTAAGGCTTTTGTTCGACACTTATTCAATTGGGCAGACAAAGAAAATATACATCATTCATTTGAAAATATGAAATGGATCCATTAACAAAATAATCAACAAATCGTTTACTTAAAAGGAATATTTCGTAGCTTCCATGATAATTAAGATTGAAGACAAACGGCTAAATAAAAAGTAACGATAACAAATTTATAATACACCATAAATTAACGACTGTTATTTTTTTGCAATCAACAGACACAATAAATGTTTCGATTTATGGTTATTATCAAGATCTGAAAAATGGAAATAATACATAATGATTGCACAATTTAAAATTGCATTAAATTATTATATAGAATATATATATATTCTATGAATAGAATAGAATTAATGAGAAATTTAATCGGATAATTCCATTTGGCACTGTAAATGAAATTATGTTTGCGAAGAAAAATTGATTTACCGTAACGTGATTTAGCAAAAGTCAAAACAATATAATCCGAGTCCACACATTATTTAACATTTCATCGCGTAGACAGAGCAAGATCGGAACCACTAGAAACCCTAGGTGGCGGATAATTAAGCGAATTAGACAACCAGACTGACCCACATAGTAACACGTGGAGAGTATAGTCCAAGATGTATGAAAGGAAAAAGAGACTGGCTTTCTTTATTTTTATCACTTTATTGACACTAATCTACAAGACAGGCTAGAAAAACTACACTATCAAAATCCAATTTAAATGACACTCTCGTGCAATTCATACTACATACACTCGTCAGCGATTAACTCAGACTCGTCGAGGATATTCGAAAATTTGCAAAAGTTCATTTAAGCTATTCTTGCTTATGTGCGCATTTTTTTCCAAGTAACGTATCTGAAAGAAGTTAGACAGTGTCATACTGTTGAATAATTTGGCCCATAACCTGTTGTATGTGTTTAAGATTCGTTTGAAATTGCAGTTGTTAGATGAAATCCGCGTGGATTTTAATACATTAAAGAATTTATTGTGCTTATGAAAATAAATTTTTAAAGGCATCGTGCCAGTAGGCAACATTCATTTTAGTCAAAAATAGAGAAGTACAATATTAAAATACACTTCCAATTAATTGCATTAACAGAAACACTAGTAAACAGTAGTGGTGAAAGTCTTGTCGGATCTAACCTAATCACGTTTCTATTCTATGCCAGACAAAATACCAGATTTATGTTCAGATCCAATATAATCAGATAGGCGTCCCGAAAATTTACCTTGAAATATACCTCCGGATAATCCACCTGGTAATTCTTTTGGTAAACCACCTGGTAATTCTTTTGGTAATCCACCTGGTAATCCACCTGGTAAACCACCTGGCAATCCACCCGGTAAACCACCTGGTAATTCTCTTGGTAATCCACTTCCGGACAGAGCCTCGGATAAACCGTTTGTATCCGGTAAACCACTTCCGGGAAACCCGCCTGGTAATTTACCACCGGGCAGTCCCGGAAATCCAGGGATACCACCTGGAAGTCCACCCCCCGGTAGTCCATTTAAATATCCATGTCCTGGAAATCCTCCTCCGTATCCACCTCCGGGCATTCCAGGGAAGCCACCTCCGGGCATTCCAGGGAAGCCACCTCCAGGCATCCCAGGAAAGCCACCTCCGGGCATCCCAGGAAAGCCACCTCCGGGCATCCCAGGGAAGCCACCTCCGTGCATCCCAGGGAAGCCACCTCCGTGCATCCCAGGGAAGCCACCTCCGTGCATCCCAGGGAAGCCACCTCCGGGATATCCTGGAAATCCACCTAAATGCCCGTTTTTAGGAAATCCACCCCCGTATCCGCCTCCAGGCATTCCGGGAAAGCCGCCTGAGAACCCACCAGGGAAGCCTCCACCTCCGTGCGAACCTCCTCCAAGAAATTTAGAACCAGGGGACTCTTGTAATCCCTAAAAAAAGGAACGAACGTTAACTTTTGCTGCGTAAATTATTTAAAGAAATTAATTATAATAATTTATCGAATTCGAGTACAAAGCAAAAGATTGCTAATCCAGATAAACAACGATTAAAATTCAGTAAGTTTGTTTTACAAAAATAATATAATTATTCAATACATATTAAGAGTACAAATAAATCTCTGCCACTTTTAATAAAATATTTCCAATGATTTGATTGATGTGAATTTGCTTGTTAAATTACTCCTAATGTAAGTGCAAATTGTTGTTGTGTTTAGCACGAATCTTTATGTAATGCTTCCAATGTTGCACACTTTTCATACACTTTCGACCTTCGAACTTTGTCTTTGACGTTAAATTCGTCGAGCTTCAACTTTCCCTTAAACTTTCATAACTTCTCTCATTTAAGACAGTTTCATAATATGCTTTTACAAGCAATCGTAACTAATAACTCGACATTATCGGAAAAATATCTGGTAAAAAATTGCTAATATATCAAGGTTATGTTGTTGAGAAAGGTCCAATCTTGGCGTCTTCTTTTGTGAAACGGCAGAGACTTATTAGTAGACCCAATAATAAAAATAGGATACAGTTTTCAAAATATATTATAAGAATAATATTTAAATTAATCTACATTTCTTATTTTTCTTCATTATAAGATATTTTACAATAATTTTGGAGAATAGTACCAAAGTATATATTTGTCCCACTATTATGATAAACTATAGTACTTCCATTAATTTTTTATTATTTTGTTATTTATTTGTTATTAGATTAACTTATCAATTAAAAAGCTCCAGAAGTTAGTAATTTATATTTAAATTAAATTTCTGTATTTTTGTTATGTAATTAGCTAAATTAGTAAGTTATGCAGGGTTCTTCATAAGATAAATTTGCCCGTTTAAATTTCGAACAAACCCATTTTATTAACACAATTAATGGTAATGCACTGACGAACTTGTTCCTCAAATTTTCTAATGTAATGAAACTCTATAACCTGTCAGCTACCTCATTGGAATTTCATCTTAAATCCATAGTAAATGTTCGTACTTAATTAACCTGTTCACGAATGATTTATCTTATAAATATCATTTAATTAAAATTATAAAATTCAGATAAGAAATTATATATGTCGTGTTAGGTTCTAGTAATAGATTAAATAATGGAAATTAAATAATTGAAATATGTTTCTTCTTTGGGAATATTCATAAACTAAAACCAAACATTTTGGCAACAAAATGTCATTTTTTAAGATCTATTCACCCAAATTAAACTAATTTTAAAGCAATAACCTGACTTGCACTCGATCAATAGGTGAACAGTTTTTCAAACGTGGACTTTTTTCCAGAAATTACAAACAATTTAAAATACATTTCTGAAATGATAAAATATTCACTTCCGTAATACTTTTTATACCTAAAAATTATTTATTCGTTTCAAAGCGAACATTTTCACGAAAATAAATGTTATAATCAAAAATAAATATTTTTAAATTCGTACCACAGACTAAGGGCTAGCCCAAACCATTTACTTTCCCATTAAACAGTATTTCTTTGAATTCTATCGATTTTTCGTTTCATTTTCGAGGTGTATTCGATTTGACGAAGCAATTGCAGGAATAATTATTATGATTTGGGAATAAAATTGATAAATAGGGACATTCACTCATAAGTTATTAATAATATAGGTAATTATTTTTTACCTTAAAGTAATCACTAAGGAGCTGAAATAAAAATAACATTATATTATATAATCAATGCGTTCAATTAATAATGAATTACGGTTAGAAACTTAATTTTTTTCAGAAATACGATTTTTTAATATTATACACACTTTTAAAGGTTTAACTGTAGAATTAAAATTGTTCTCTTTTTTTGTCAAATTCTGTTAAATCGAAACATATTTTATTGCATAAAAACGAATTACTTTATGTCAAAGCAATAAATATTTTATTTTATTATTATTACTATAATACATAATATCAAGTAATCAGTTTAGAGGTAAAAATTTGATTTGCTACTGTAATAAGTTCAGCAGTATGCAAATGATTATGACAGAAGAGGATGATAATTGATTCATTTGACGATACGTGACGCTGAGAGCACATCACGTGATGTGCACACAAAATAAGAACTTTTCAGCAATTTCACACATTTATTCCGCGAACCGTATTTAAATTTAATTTTATAGATCAAAAGTTACTCCAAATTTATATTAATATACCTATTACCGTAGTTAAAATGAAACATATATGGTTTATATCTGGTTTAAGAATTTCACATATTAAAATAAAAAATTCATACATGATCCATGAGCCATATATGGATATATATATAATCGATATAAGGCAATAATTGGTTTCAATATATTATACATATTGGATTTGTATGATAAAAGAAAGGATTTATGATAGTTATGTATATTTAATAAATGTTAAAATATATAATTTTGTATAAGACCAATTAAATATAAAATAACTATTATTACGTAATTTTTTTAAAACCGAAGAAACTAGTTTTAAGTGTTATATTTATACTGAGAAGAAAGAATTGTGAAAAATACTAGACTTTCTAGTAAATTTTGGATATGCTTGTCCCATTTTAAGATATACTATTCGAATTTAGCAAAATATCCTGATAATCTAATATAAGATGTTAGAAATTGAACGATAATAATTAGATTTCCAATAAACTTTACTAGATTTGCTATAAAATATATTTTACTAGACTTCAATAGTATTTTGTATAATTAGGCAAGTATATTCAATGTTTAACACAGTCTAATATTTTTTATAATACTTTTTTCTCAGTGTATAGATAGAATGAAAAATTTTTCCTTTAGAAAACAGTAATTGTTATTGAGAAAAGGACTTGTATCTGAAACAAAGTTAAAAACAGTGAACATGTAAATTTATTTTGAAATATCTACCAATTATTTCCTTTCATTTCATCTATACGCGAGTTTTTATGTTAATTTCAATAGCGTACCTTGTGACCCGTGCAAGTTGTGCACAAAGCAAGAACAAATATTATGGATTTCTTCATGCTTTGAATCCCTCTGGCTCCTATTTCCGCTTCTAAACGTTACAATTAACTTTCCGAGCGAAAAAGCTGATTGACTATGTCGCGTTTAAATACTCGTCGTATTTGTGCAATTTGCATAAAATTGCATAAATACAACTCTTTCATCTGAAATAATACAACTATATTTGGAAAGTACTGTAAACAAATTACGTGTTATGAGTAATGCTAATCAAATATTTCCGCTGCAACTCCGCACTTGAATATGCAGCATTTTGCATTGCTTCATATAATTTAAATTGTATTATTCGGTCGGATTTTAAATTTTTAACTTCCAACGAAAATACGCGAAGATGCGTTTCTGTTTGATTAAAAATAATTTATGAACATCTCACTTGTTGAGAAGTATGATTGACACGTTTATTTTAGTTTGACATATCAATTAAAGAATGTTATTAAATAATTTGTTGTTAATCGTATATCATTTAAAATATTTCATTTTTAAATGATTGTGGCTTCGTTATTTGAGAGATTAATCATTTTTATGATTATTAACATTTTTATAACTTTTAATAATCCATGTAAAAATTTATAGATATGCCCTCTATATCCCCTGTATATTTCGCCATATATGTTCACATATATGCCAATATATATATATATATATATATATATATATATTGATTTTTACAAAAGAAGTATTTTATGGTCCTAAAAATTTCATTAAATTATAACCCAACATAATAAGTACACTGAGAGAAATAGATAGTTAAAATAATGATCTAGATAGTTTTTCTGAATATCTGTGATAGTAAACTTTAATATCTGTGGATAGTAGAGCACACTACTATCTGGATAATTTTTTGAACTATTTG
>JABFPN010005861.1:0-12396 GCA_022817305.1 Leptoteleia sp. ZL-2020
GCGCTCACCATTATTTGTAGGTTGGCAATGCTACATCATAATACATACATACACACACATACATGCATACATATAAACAAAACAGTGAAGCCACGCTAAAAAATCATGGTGTGCGAATGTCGCGTGCGTGTGTCGATGTGTGAATACGGCTCTCAATGACAACCACTGCTACGGAATCGTAGTTTAAACTCCTTGAATCCTAGCGCCACCTATGCTGTCCTTTTTCAACGACGATGGCGTCGATTTTATCATCGAATGTGCCTCCCTCTTACGGTCGATGAAGCAATGACCACGACATGTGTACAACTTTGCGTCTGATGAGTTCTCTGTGTACAACTTTGTTGTGTACAAACTGAACCGACACTTTTTGCATTTTCATTAAATCTGAAAATTTCATGTTTCCAACATTGCATGTGTACAACTTTTCTGTGTACCATATTAATTCTGATCAGATTTTTGTGTACCAACCGGACCTCTCCCTTCGGGAGAGAAAAGGACAGTCACTTGAAATAGAGACATAATACATCAATAATATTTTTTGAATATCAATTTCGATTACGCCACATATATAAAATAAAGGTCAAATTCCAAAATTGACTGGTACTTCGTCGTATTCGGATAGCATTCAAGCAAAATATTACACTAGATTCTGTCCTTTTCTTTCCAAATTTCAACATTTAGAAAGAAAAGGAAAGAATCCAGTGGAATATTTTGCTTGAGTTTTATCCTAATACGCCACTTGTTCATCTCCTTCTAATTTATTTAAATTTATATGTTTTTCTCTATGACGCCGTATTGGCATACAATTTTGGAACCTGCCTAAAGTTTCCAACTTCTCTCTTCTTCTAACCATTACCGTTCCATTAGAGGCAACAAAGATGAAGCCAATTGTAACCTGAATGTGGTCACAAACGCTATCTGAAACGTTCTGAAAATATAAACAGTTGAAAGTATATGTAGAAAATTGACACATTTTAGAACTAAATATAAAAATAAGTAAATATAAATTTTGTCGTTGAACATGGATCACCGAATGCGTTCTCGAATTGCGGACAGACAGTAAGTTTTGTATTAAATTAAGAACACCAAGCACAAAACATTTAGTTGAATAAATTATTTATGAAGAATCTAATGTCCCGAACACTATAACCTCAAAAGTTAATTTAATGAATTAAAGTACAAATTGTTACTTCGATTATTTTACGTGGCAATATTTTGAACAACTCAATTATCACAATAGATTTAAAATATATGATCAATTAATATTACTTCATCTATTGGGTGTAAGTCATTGAATATTTTTATTACAGAGAAAACTTGTGAAACTTTTATTCAGTTCAACATATTAATTATTTAATTAATTTAATTTATTGTCATGTTAAATTAGATTTAATAAGTAATGGTATTTTTTGTTGTATATCCAATTTTAAATTAAAGTAGTGATTTCTGTAATGTACAAGATATAATGTATATATGTTTATAATTCTGTTATTATCAAATAATAAAAATAATAATTGAATTTAATATCAAAATGTATTTCAGCTTTGATGTGGATGACGATTGTAATTTTGGTATCATTAAAAGAATAAAAATTGAGTCCGATGGTATTTTATCTCAAGAAGATGATATAATGGCTCAACTACAAGAAAATGCAGATTTAGAAGTGGAACCTAGCTTTGGACTCGAATGTTCAAGCAATGGCGAAGAATCCAAAAAAAACATTATTAAACAACACATGGACATTCAGGAACCAATTTCAACTTTAAGGAATTTATTAGAACAAAGATTAAGCATTGACTTGAATGATTATTCATTTTGGTTGCAAGATTCACAAAAGGTACATCCTTTTTCTCCTTAGAAAAAATGTTATACTGTAATATACATTTTAAAATATTTATTAAATGACAAACTATAAAATATTTTGTTTCCAAACTAATTAACTAATAATTATTTATGCCTTTGTATAAATGCAATGAAATGTCACTATTATAAATATAAAATTGTTCATATAATATCAATTTACTTATATCAGTAACTGGTAGAATAATATATTTTGAAACTCAAAAAATTCCATTGATTATGCAACAAAAGATAAGTAAATAGATAAAAATGAGAAAACAGAAATCAATTTTAAAATAAAAAATAAAGAAAAAATGATAGAAAAATAAAATAATAACATTATCATTGTCATATTTTTTAAACAAATAGTTTATAAATGATTCAATTTATTTTATAATATTTATAAGATATACAAAAATGTACAAATATAATTATTGTGTTTAAAACTTTAATGATAAATTATCATTCAACTATGAAAAATTGTAACGCAATTTTTTTTCATATTTATACTTATTACAGTAACAAATAAATCCCATTTTATTTCTTTCAGCTGGAAAGTCATAAAAATTTGGTGGACCAATGTATACAGGGTGAAGGTTTAGTACAAGTTAATGTCCAGATTAAAAGTAGTGTAAAACAAATTAACATAGTTGATGTTCTTAGACCGACAGAAGAATATACTGAAAATGACCGTAAGAAAATATTAATTTATTTAAATATTATTGGCGTTATTTCCTCTTTATTATTTTTAAACTTTATTAATCTTTATATTAATGGGTATATTTTGTAATAAAAAAAAACATTTTCAGCAAATAGTCCAGAAGCAGATGATTGGCAATTAGATTTGCAATATCAGAAAGAAATGGTAAATAAATTTTATTTTATTGCATTATAATTGTTGATATGTATGCTCTGTTAGCAAACAGTATTTAAATGAATGAGAAACTCTTGAAAGTGTCTTTTATTTCAAAATTAATATGTGATAATACATCTATTAGTATATTTTTTGTTTAATGTTTATGTCATTAAAATAGTTATAGTGTATTATGCACCAAGAATGAATCAATAGCGATTATAGATGAGTGTGAAGATTATTGCGCGAAACAAGCCAAGGGCGAAGCCCTGGCATAGTCGAGGGAACCAAAATCACATGAGTCTCTCATCATCTTTCCCTCCTTGGTACATATAATATTTTTGGTAATAAGTGTAAGGAGAGTGCATTGTTTCTATTCTGTTTAGAAAAAGGAAATGAGCTGATTTTAGTCGCTGACAGAAAGTAATGAGTTCCATCCAAAAAGGGCAGTTTGCTTGCACATGTTACAAATAATATATATTTTATTTATTATTATTTAATATATTATTTTATTTTTAAATTTGTTTAATTATTTATAAACGTACATGCATAATTTATGACTTTTATTGAACAACATAATGCTTATAAATATATACATTATATTATATATTAATTGGTACATTTATAGGAACGTTTAAAGATTCCAAAAGATCCAGTTGAATGGACTCAACCACATGTAAGACATTGGTTACAATGGGCTGTAAGACAGTTTAATTTGTTATCTATAAAATTAAACGATTGGAATATAACTGGAGCTCAACTTTGTAATATGAATCAAGAAGAATTTAATCAAAAAGTTCCACACGATAAAGACAACATATTTTGGATGCATTTAGAAATATTGAAAATGTATAAAACAATCGGTTAGTATTATTAAAATTATATAATACATTTAATGTTTCTAATTTAGAAAGTTCAATAACTCATTTAATGGACATAAAGTCAAATAAGAAATAATAAAAGTTAAAATGATAAGTTGCAATTCATAATTACAGTAATTTGTTTCTCAGATTCTTCATATAGAAGCCTTCATTTTAAATTATAATAATAATAATTTAAAATGAAGGCTTCAACAAATTAAAAGTAATTCTTTTTTCAATAGAATAATTTACATATAGACTTTATATATCATATATTAATAAGTTAAAGAATTCAAAATAAACATAAGACTATCTAAAGAACAATAAATAAGTGGTAAAATTATTTCTGAATCAATGAATAATTATGAATACTGAATAAATATTTCATAACCAATATTTAAATAATTTTTATATTAATATGTTATAATTGATAAAAAATATTTACATTTTTAAAATAATGCTCTAAAAACAAATTGTAAAAATTGAATTTTTACATATTTTTTGTAGACAATTAATTTTTATATAATGTATGATTAACCAACAATGTGACAGTTGATCCATAGCATTTGTCTATCTACGAGTTATCTAAACAAATATTTAGTAAATTATTATTTCTTTAGAACTATTATATAAAAAAAGTAAATTGAAAATTAAGAAAATATATATTCACGATGTATAAGCTTTTTTCCCCACTAGTCTCTTTCTTTGATTGAAGTCCAAAGCAAATTCACTTCCATATTGACTTCTATATTTCTTTTCAAATGAAACTTATAACATATAATATTGTATATAAAAATCTATATATTTATTTTTATTGTTCTTTGTTTATTTTCACATCATTTTATATAATCAAATTTCATTTATATTCTAAGCTTACCATTCATTGATAAATGTCAAATAACAAAAATATTTCTTTAACATACAAATCATTCTCTTTACTTAAAGCTGTAAATGGGAAAAAGCCAAACTCCGCGACCGCAGATGTTGAGGAAAGAAGTACGGCAAATTCACTTCAGAAGTCTGCAAAGATTCGACTCTCTCCAGTTAAAGATGATCAGAGGCAGGTGACTTTGACAAATTTACACTCGGGATCTTTAACGCCAACGAGTTCGCGTACCATGAACAGTGGGCAGATCCAACTTTGGCAATTTCTCCTGGAATTGTTGACAGATCGACAGTATAAGAACGCCATCCACTGGGTAGGGATAGAGGGCGAATTCAAGCTGAGCCAGCCCGAAATTGTTGCGAAATTATGGGGTGCACGCAAAAATAAACGTTCTATGAATTATGAGAAATTGAGTCGCGCCCTTCGATACTATTACGATGGGGACATTATTTCCAAAGTCCACGGCAAAAGATTCGTTTACAAGTTTATTTGCGATCTCAAAAATTTGTTGGGTTATTCGGCGGCTGAACTAAAAAAGTTGATGGATGAAGAAACTAAGTACTATTGATGACATAGGTTTTTTATCTAGTATATGGGATTGTTGGATTCATGAATTGACCCATTCCCCTTGATTCCTCGCGATTCCTTGTTAAAATGAAAATTATTAATCTGTGTGCAGCCAATGGTATCTCATGATTCATGACTCATAAGCATACCCAACAATCCACATACAGTCACTACTGACTATCTGACGACTATTGGTGCGCACACATTCTTAATAGTGCATTTCAGTGTTTTGGCCGCCATGACATCAACAGGAATGGGTTAAAGTACAGTATAAATCTACCTAGGGGCGATACAATTATTCATTTTGAAAAAAAAGAAAGAAAAGAAAAGAGAATTCTAGTTAGAATTCCCAAATAAGTCTCCCAAGTTCTCTATTTTTTTAAATTGAGAAATATCGAAATATAGGAAATTAACATATTTCCGTTTTTTCTTTATTCAGAATAATCAACTTTAAATCCTAAACGGATATTTTGTACAGATTTGTTTTTAGTAGTAAGGAGTACGATTATTTCTTTTTAAAACTGTATGTTTAGTAAGATTTCAAAATGGATTTATGTTGATAACGTATGTTAAGTCAATCTGAATAATACAGTAACAGTTAAAAGGTACGCTCCAAAATTAATTGCTGGTACTTCGTTAGTGAGACAAAT
This sequence comes from Leptoteleia sp. ZL-2020, assembly GCA_022817305.1. Classification (NCBI taxonomy): domain Eukaryota; kingdom Metazoa; phylum Arthropoda; class Insecta; order Hymenoptera; family Scelionidae; genus Leptoteleia; species Leptoteleia sp. ZL-2020. Next base: position 5,656 of record JABFPN010005861.1, read on the forward strand.
ATATAAATTTCAATAAGGTAAAAAACATCCAAAATTCTACCAGTCAATTTAGGAATATGGCCAAATTGTTAAAGCCACAATAAAGTTCAATGTTCACGGAGTTAGTGCATTTTTAATTTAAAGTAATATTAATAACTATTTTCTATTATAATGACTAGAGCGCCATTTTTTAACAATGAGAGAATATTACTAGAAAAAAGTGTTTTGAAAAAGACTAATGGAAAATGGTGTGAATTAAAAATTTTAACTATATTTAGTCATAATGAATTCATACTGTTTTTGTAAGTTTTGTTCAAGAAATGCTTTCATCTACGTTCAAGAAATTATTTTAATCTACGATACTTTTCTTATGTAGAATGTAGAATAATTGTTTGTCATTATACAACAAAATTATTATCGATTCAATTTGTATGAACGTAAACAGCAAAGCCAATACTGCAAAGCACTACTTATGCTTTTAAAATCATTACATATCTTATCATTATGATATGAACATAAATTCGTTTTGCAATATCACTAAAGGTACGGCTTTCATAAGGACTGAGGGTACATTCGATTCTGGATATAGCGAGTACTCCGGGGACGCTATAGCCAAAGTTCTCACATCATCGATATCTTCCCCCACATCCCCTTCGCTCTCACTTTAATACAATACTGGAATATAATATAACTGGAACGTGCGCTGAGCATTTCAGACGTCCAAAAAAAAAAAAAAAAAAAAAAAGATGTGACAAACATAGGGAGTGGGGGGCATTGCGTATTTGTTATACAGTTCGAATAGAAAGTATAAGTGAATTATAAGTGGATTCTGTCAAATACATACAATAATAATTGTGCACTTTATAAATAATATTGATAAATTTGTTATAACAACAGTTTTATAAATATCTATTTTAAACAAAATCTGATAAACTTTTTAGAAGACTATATGTTGTTGTTGATTAGTGGCCACTAGAACTATATTTTTGTTCTATCAAAGCCATTTATTTTGTTTTAGAAGACTATATTAGCGTGTTGAAAAAAGACGCAATGCCCCTCACTTTGTCTTTTAGCACGTTTTTCAACTTGTTTGTCATAGTCAACGCACATTGCAGTATTATTATTTTTCAGGACAGTACTGGATCTCTAATAGACGTAACCTGAGTAATAAAGTTCATAATGTTAATCGCGTGCTCGGTAAGGAACGTTGTTGACGTTACAGTCAGAGGAAAGATATGCTATAACCAGAGATACTATATCCAGTGTCGACTTTACGTGTTTTTCCTTTACTTTTTGGAAATCCATTTTTATCTCTTTTCTTTTTTTTTATAATAATATCTTATTTATCAAAGATGAAATCAAAAATGGTAGACTCAGTATGCCAAGAAGGATGAAAAGTCAATTTTTGATAAGTTTTAAACTAATTTATATACACATATACCTAAATAATAATAATAATAACAGCATATTTACTTTGCAAATTACAATTCTAACGAAATTTCTTTTTCCTATATATGAAGAATTTAAATAGTGTACAAAGCTGCTGTGCAGCTGAATAGAAATTATGGTTGCGTGTTGAAGGGAGAAATATAATGTTGTACTTTTACCGTGTATTTTTTAACATCAACATTGGAAATTTAGAAACATTTCAAATTGATAATAATCCAAAATGTTATATATAAATTTCAATCTATTTTTTCTTCTTTCATTTACAAAATTTCGATATGTAATCAAATCATTTTAGTTTACGTTCCTACATGAGTATTATCATTTCACATATTTGTTTCCATGTATTTTAAAAAGGTTCCTCAATATTGAGATATGTGATAAAAAAATAAGATATAAAAAATCGTTAGTCCTAATAATTAGTGGTTATAAATTTGCGATAACTTAGAACATAATTTTGAGTTCATTGAGATTTCTCTATTTTTTATGAAGAAATAGAATAAATCGTACAAATTTGATTTTATAGCTTAAGTAAAAATTATAAATATAAGAAGTTATTAGTAAATACTTAATTAATTTCAAATAAGTTAATAGAGAACCGAACATTTAGTACACAAATCAAGTGTACTGACAAAACTGTAATTTTGTAAGAAAATCTTTTTAGAAATACATTATGTAAATTTAAATGTTGCTTAAATATGTAAATTTGAGCAACTAACTTTCAAACACTTTCAATTAACAATGATGTATATAGTTCAAGTTAAACCATTTGAAATAATAAAATAGGAAAGCATCTTATGTGAAATGTAAACTAATCTACTGTAAATATTATATATTTGAATGCCTAATATGAATATCGACAATATACATATATTAGAATAGCGATGAATTTTGTTAATTAACAGATATAAGGTTAATTTATATGAAGTAGACATTTTATTTCAAGAAATAATATGAATTATATTAACATTCAATAAATTAACAATAATTTTTTCTATGACTTTATTTGAAATCATTTATAATGTGAAAAATAAATTTAATATATTATTTTATATAATAACAAAATTAAATTTATTTATTATTGTCATTCTCTCATTTTTTTCCTGTATAGGATAAAATTAATTTGTATACCTTGCCTCATCGGGTGGCTTCTGCCACCCTTGATAGACTCTGTTTAGTTTCCCGGTATCACTCTGTAAATTGAGTGTATGTTGATGAGTTTTTATATGTGCCAAGGATCGAAACGTCGCAAAATAAAAAATATTACTTTTCAATCATTATTAAATTCTATTTAACCTCCCGTGTTTGCAATATTTCATTGATTGAAATATTCGAATACGAAAGGAAATTAGTTTAACCTATTCAAGTATAAGTTGGTCTTTAATTCATCAAAAAAATATAAACAAATACATTTAAATTTTTCTTATAAATGTTATAAATATGTAGTTGTAATAAATTTAAATAAAATAAATAAATTTACATTATACGGAAAGAAAACAAATAAAAAAAGCAAATTGAATCAATTACAACAAAATTAATATTAAATTTTAAGACCTAAAGGGCTTTTTTTCGTATTTCTGGAATTTTCAGAAATTATAAGAATGTTTGATTTTTAAAAAGGAAATTTTTTATACTATGAAAATAAATTTAGAATGTGAAAAGAATAAAACTTATCAACTTGGCAATATCATCATAATTTTCATATATTAAACATTATAATATTTTATAGATTATTTCTTACCTTGTAATAAACATATAATTATATTTCTAATACGAGGTTGTTAAATTTAAGACAAATTTTTGATGATAGTCAAAAGAAATATTATTGGAATTATGCACTAAATTGTAACAGCGCCACCTATGTACAAATTTCATCAATGGAAAAAATTCTATTTTCATATCGAAACAATAATTAATAATAGTTACAAAAAAAAGTGTCTTTCTACAAGGGAGGCGCAAAATTACACGTTGAATTTGAAGGATGTTGAAAGGGAAATATAAAATTAGGAAGTCATGTATTTGATATTTATTTTTGTTTCGATATCGTTGTACATACCAGTTTGTTTAAATAGTTTTTAGATTTAAGGATATTGTATTTTGATAACAAAATAATAATAATGACAAAAAGAAATTTGACAGAGTCGAACCGCAAACTGTAAAACAATTGTGCAATAAAATTATTTTGGGTAAAATTGTCGTTTAAAGATCATCCCATTGATCCCGAAATTCGTGTCTCTCACATTGGAAGGCTTCTTTCTGGTGTAAGAACTGACTTTTGTTCGACAAAAGGCAGCACTCATCGCCAATACCAGAGAATCTAGCCTGTGAGATATCGGACGCGACGTCACAAGTTAGGGTCTCAGGGAATCGGCGACGCGGCAGGCTTTTGATTGCCCGCCGGCCGTATTACTTAACTTTTATTCTCTCTTTTTTAATCTTAATTCTTAAATTTAATTATATTTCCTCTATTATTTCGATTCTTTTCTCTCTTTTTTTTTCCATCGGTGCCAATTCAGTTTTCCACTCACGCATCCCATTTAGCTACTCTCGTATACCGACAATGCAATAAAACATGATTCAGTGCATATTAAACGTTCAAAATTCTCTTTACATATTTTTTTAATTAAAATATATTGACTTGGCTCGTCGGGTGGCTACCGCCACCCTTGATAGAGGCGTCAATTTTTACGTATATCCAGTTCCATCGAAAGCTGGTACACTGACCTGCTTGGTAAGTCCAGTTTAAGTTAGCAGCATAAGCGTTGAATTAGTAACGTGGGTTCTCGTGTGATGCAGTATACGAAAAAGAGAACATATTTTCATTTGTTGGAAAAGGATGCAAACGTTCTATTCTGAACATTAAGCATTGGTGTTACCCCGTTTCTATTTCAGCGCTTAAACTGGGTTTACTAAGCTTTCGATGGAACTACATGTACGTTGTAACGTACTATGTGGGGCAGTTTTCGAGTTAAATAATAGTATGGGAAATGGACTATAATTTAATTAAAGAATTTAACTTTGTAAGTGGTTTTAATAGGTAAGCATTGCATAGTCGGTATAGACGGAGTCATTCTTGCAAGAAAGAAACGTATGAATCTCTTTCAGTTCTGATGTTCGATTGCGAATCCAACGCTGCGGCAACGACGTCCGGGAAAGTTAGCAAGTTGTACAGTGGACTTCATATTTGTGAGTAATTATTCCCAACTATACAACCTACTACCTCACCCAGACACCGTCGCAGGTGGCGACATTTGTCCTCTTCTTTCACCAAGTGAATCTCTGCTGTGGAAGATGCGATTTTTTCTCCATTTTCTCCAATCATGTTTTCTCACTCATCTTCGTTCTTATAAGTCAATTTCAACTCTGCTGTTCAACTTTTAATTTCCACCTCATGATCCTTAAATAATATAACCTAATAATAATGTACAAACATTGCACAAATTTAAATAAGGAATGTTTGCAAAAAGTATCCATGAATCTTTTGCTAACTGATAGTCAAATTTGTTCAAAGTTCGTACAAGTTGGAATACTGGAGATTTTGAGTGGAACCATAGATGTCAGGCCTGTGCAAATTGGTGAGCGAGATGTAAACGGGAAATTTTGATGTTCAAAGGTTGCCGAATTCAAATTCGACAAATCGAAGTTTCTCATAGATTCGTCGAGTACTTATCGCCGGCCTGACTACTATACATGTACCGGTAGATAGGACCTTGCGGTATGCATATAAAAAAGCCCACAAGTTCGGATCTACGGGTTAGTGTCATCAAGTAGCTGATTGCTCGCCCTAGTTGATCCAAGAACGTCGCTGCTGTGATACTCATCCGGGCATCAATCTCCCATCTAAAACAATAAGAACATTGGACGTGTTACATATGTCGTTTCTGCACTTTTTATTTTAAATAAATAATAAGTTTTGAACATTCAAAAAGAAATTGCGAATTTTTAATAAACCGGTTATTTTTTAAAATTTTAACAAATTCCTTATAAACTATTCCTTGCGTATAATTAAACTTGATTCAAAGAAATTTTTAGATTTCAAAATATACTTCTTTTTTAAGAATTTGGTATTAAAATATAGTAATATTTAATTACACTTAGAAAAACACACTGAGAAAAATATAACAGAAAAAATTACTGTTTTCAACTGTATTTGAACCACATGTCCGTCTTTTGATAAAAATTACCGTTTTTTAACAGGAAAAATGTCGGCTTTATCTATTAATATGACATTTAAAACTAGTGTATTTGCTTTTAAAGAACAGTAATTTTTATTAAAAGACGGACATGTGGCCGAAATACAGTTAAAAACGGTAATTTTTTCTGTTATATTTTTCTCAGTGCATGATTGAGTAAAGTACTATTTGTGTTAGTAAACCGAATGCATAAGGCATTGCTCATGTTTTATTCTAACATTCTATGGCAATTTACGAACAGCAATAGGACTTTTTTCTATAAGAATAATTTCACATTTTGAAACGTACAATTAAATTTTAAATACCTAAAGAAGGCTAGGTAAACAAGAATGACTCGTGGCTAAGTGATTAAGTTGTCAACATTCTGCACATTAAAATGATTGCAATTTGAGTTCAATTCTCATCTTTCCCCTTGTGGAAATGAATCTCTGCAAATGTCTGCAAAAGTCGGCGTTCCCAATTTTGATAGATTTTCAGACTTTTACAGAGCTCTTTGTGTCTGAAAAACTCCGCAAAAGTCTGAAAAACTGTCAAAATTGGGAATGCCGACTTTTGCAGACATTTGCAGAGAAACTATTTCCACAAGGGTCAAAAAGAAAAAAACTTTGTATGTATAAATAATGTTCACATACTTTTTAAACTTCAAAAAGTCTTACTGATTTCTCACGGTGAAAAATTTCACTTAATGGAATGAAGTTTAAAAAGTTTCCTACTTTGACATGGTACTTACAGCATATCAAATTTTATTTGTCATTTCAAAAGACAGGATATCAAATTTTATTTGTCACTTCTCAACGAAAAACAAAAAGGCTGTGTTTGATATTTTTGAAAAATCTATCCAATGACACCAAATTTGACCCCTATCCCCGGGAGTAAGAGTGAGAGCAACTTTAATAGTATATTAGAGATAGCATGTGTGTGGGGATTTCTGTCTCTGTCGAAATTAATGCGCATGTGTAACAAATAGCATTTTCCGCTGCCTGTTCGAGTAAGTTTGAGTAGTTCGGAGTACTCTTTTACTCCGCCGAATCTAAGGTAGTGCTGCCAATGTTGAACTCTGAAAAGTCCCAATTTTAGCAGTTTTTCAGAGTTTTTCAGAGATTGTGGTACTCCGAACTACTCG
>JABFPN010005862.1:0-12395 GCA_022817305.1 Leptoteleia sp. ZL-2020
ATACTTTTTTGAACCAAATCACATTCCCGTGTCCACAGAATGGCGCTCTGGTCTGTATATCATAAAATATTAAATAATTAAATTTTTATTATAAAAGGCACTAACTCCGTGACAGCAGACCTTAAACATCACCTTAAGGCGAATCATACGATCAATTCTCTTTTCATAGGGAATTGTATTCTAGTTGCATTATTCTGTTATCTACCGATCTTCTTTACCATACAGATTTCCATTTTATATATTTTCGCATATATCCCTTGTGGTAATTTATTGTCTGCAAAAGTCCACAAACGTCTGCAATCAAGTCCACAAGTGTCTGAAAAAGTTTCTCCACAACAATCTACAAATTTCTGCAAAAATGTCTGCAAAAATCAGCAGTCTCAATTTTGATATTTTCTCAGACAGTTACAGACTTTTTCGGACACCGCAAGAATTTTCTAAATAACTGAAAATTCGCATATATTTAGAAAATTCTTGCGGTGTCCGAAAAACTCTGCTACTGTCTGAGAAAATATCAAAATTGAGACTGCTGACTTTTGCAGACATTTGTAGATTGTTTTCCTTACTTATCTTATATTATATTATTATATTATATTATATATAATATATATTATATTATATAATATAATATAATATATTATATAATATAATAATATAATCTTATATTATACACTTAGTTATCCTGCCGCTACTGCTTAAAACAGCTACCAGAGGCGCTGTAGTCTATTCGCAAGGAGCCTATTGGCCCAATAGTATTGGGGTTATGTAGGGTTATGGAAGTTTGTGTTCTATTGCATTTCCTGCATTGTTGTTTAGAAACTGATTCGGAGAAGTTGTTGAATTGCAGCCGTTATTGTTGGAAACGTAAAATACGTTTTGTGAAATCAAGTTAAATTAAAAGAAAATTGAAAATGAGTGTTGAAATTTGCCCGTATAATAAATTGCATAAAATAGCAAAATCGCGTTTTCAAAAGCATTTAATAAAATGCGAGCGGGTAAATTATAATTTAAATTAACAACGTATTTAATTAATTTCATCGAGTTAAATATTTCTTTTCTTATTTTTCAGAATTATCCACCTGGGTATTTATCAATTTGCCCTTTTAGTGCTTGTCATCGCATGACGAAAAGTGAATTACAAAATCATATTAAAGAATGTCCAATAAGAACAACGCTTCTTCGTGTGGATTTTGACTGTAACTATATTTTTTATATATATATATATATCATATAACATATTGAAGAGTATTTATTTATTTATTAAGAACTTTTTTATGTCAATATTTTCTTAAGTACTTGTTATTGGAAATATTTCTGTTATTTATATTTATATAAATTCTTTGTATTAAACTCTATTTTTAAATAACATATAACGTTATTTTCCACTAATTAATGTGAGAGTTTTAATTTATTAATCATATAAAACAAATGGCTTTTGTGGAACTCTGTGGGTGCTTCCGATAGGTCCGCGTGCATGCACGCGTGCAGACCTGTCTGTGTTTCAGAACACATTTACCATCTATATAACACAGAGAGGTCTGCACGCGTGCATGCACGCGGACCTATCGGAAGCACTCTGTGATTCAAAGGTCAATAACCATCAACAATAACCTAAATTTGATATTACTGTTATAAACAAATTATTTATATACATAAACATGTAAACTTTTTTTTTGACCTTCGGGGTATCATATATATTTGCTTTCACAGTAAATAACATATATATTATTTGATAATTACAATATGTATGTATGTTTATTAAATTTAAAGAAAATTATAATAGATTTTAAAAAAATAAATTGCAATGTACTGCTGCTCCCTATCTCGGTGAGAATTTTAGATTACCAAATTTTCTGTCACGTATTGATCACACCAAAAAATACTCTAGGACCTCAAATGCAATGTTTTATAAAACAATATATACTCATTACATGAGAAATTTGTTTCCTTATTTAAATATATAATCAATCAGTAAAACATTGTTTTTTTCATTTTTCATTTACTTTCAGCTAACAATGTTAAACAGAATCATAATGTACCTGAAAGAAAATTGTACATGGATGATATTGAAGATGGCGAAGATTGGGAAGTCAAAAGAAATGACTTAGAAAAATATGAAATATCTAAATATGGCGCTAAGGCTTTTGATGATAGGTATACTGTTTATAAATATTAGTCACACATATTCACCATCTTTTTGCATTTTTATGCATTCAATCAAAGTATATACAAGAATTTGAAGCTTTTAATAATATAAAATGAAAGTAATTTACTATATTTTATTTCTTATTTTTATCGATTCTATATTCTTCACTATTTTTATATTCAATAGTTTATTTCATTTATGCTTTAAATATTGATAAAATTGTAATTACATTTTATTTACAGAGTTCCAAATTGGGTAGATCAAACTTTGCAATATAAAAACAGCAATGTAGAAAATGTTTCCAGTTCGACAAGTACAGATGAAGTAGAGGCTTGTGACAGTATAAGTCAAATCTCAAGTAATTTGGGATATGGAGTTTTAGGGCATATGTTAAAAAAGACTGATTTCAAGAAATTTTTGTAAAGAATAATTACAATTCCAAAAAAAATACTTAAAATTATTTTACTCACTATTTGTAAAGTTTATAATAATGAAGAAAGGCGATAAGTTTCAGTTTTATTTTAATAATTTTATATCAATTCAGTTATAAATATTTTTATACATGAACAATTATAATACAAAATTATAAAAACAAACTATACTGGTGTAAATTATTTATTTCATTTAAAAGTTTTCAATAAATCAAAAATAAAACAAAATCTAAAGAAAGAAGAAAATGGGAAGAGAAAATAATTGTTTTATATTTAAAAACAAACCTTGAACCGTATAATACATTTATTATTGTTGTCATTCGTAGGCGTAACATGCCTCGCTTCGTTGAAAACCTGATTTGATAAAATTGTAATAAAAAGTATGAAACAATAATTGATAAAGGAATTCACAAGCAACAAAATGAGAAACATGTTACGAACAACGACAGTTTCGATCTCCTTCTGCTATCACTACCATTAAATCGCATTTACATATTTTCGCTTTTATAAACAATTCTAAAATAGTCGGTAATTGTTTAAAATGAAATAAAAAAAGAAGACAAAATTTTGTATAGATGCGTATTCGAAGATGCCAATTACGAAGCCATCTGAAATATGATCAATTAATATTTTTTTCACTTTATCATCTTAATTTTTAGTTCAGCTATATACTTATTTACATAATAGTGTAATTTCCTCTTTAAATAAGTGCAGGCAGTTTTCGAGCTATAGTCTGTTTTACCATTTGAATTGCAAGTAAAAAAAAATATACAATATAATAATACAGAACATAATATCTAAATTTATTGAGCGCAATTTTTTTCATTATCATCGAAAATGCACTTGCCATTGGGACGAACTTCTCTATACCTTGTTTATTCAACTCGACATACGCGACAAATAATTTTCCCTCTTTTTTTCTTTCCTTTTTTTAAATCATTGATTTTATATGCTAGTAGATTTTTTCTTCTGTTGTTTCCACGCAGATATCCTTTCTTTCAAGTCGCCAACTGTATTAAAAATTTAATTTAATATTAACATGATTAAATATACTATAATGTACATATATGTAGAAGAAATCAGAAATATTTTTAGAGAAAATGGAAGTAAAAGTTCAATATAATAAGAGAATAATTAAATACGAACAGCAGTAAATTTAATATAATAATAGTAAATTTATTCATTATTTTAAAGAAAAAAGAAATAAATAAACATATTGTGATCATTTTTAGTTTTAGTTTTAAATGATATATTAGTTTTCAACTAATGTAATATGTACCTGGAGTTAACATATCTTCACTTAAAGGCTGCCTGCTAAAAGGATCTGTAGCGCTATTTAATAAATGTCGCACAATTACAGCCTTGTCCATTACAATGCCGGACGGAAGTTTGACCGGGTCTTCCATTAACGTAGCCATTAGCGGATCCTTGAACTCCTCAGGCGCATCTCCATAATCTTCATCACGAGCTCGATTATCCCTTGCAACAACTGCTGCGCGTTCAGCCAGTGAAACAAACCGCTCAATTTCTGTGGTTGTTTTAATAGCAAACTTTCTCAATCTATTGGTTGCATCTTCGAAAAGTTCTTCCGAAAAGGAACGCTAATGTATAAAATAACAAACAATAGAATATTAATAAAAAATTCACATTTTTTATATTACTATTATTACAACTTGAAAAATAGGCAAATAAATAATAATTGAGGATAGTAAAATTGTTCCATTGCAAAGCAATATTTTACACTGGTAATTTATTACACTTCAATAAAAATAGTTTTATGAAATTTGTATACGCACCTCATCGCTCGCCACTGCAGCGGCAAAATTATCACAGTCAAGATGTAGGTAGATATCAACTACCTGGCTCAGCAGAGCTCGAGGTTCCCAGCCGTATTTTTGTGGTTTGCTAACTTTCAGATTTTTACATTTCGGGCCACATAGTTGTTGTAGATTGAAATTGAGCATAGCACTGAGACGATTAACCAGTTCTGGTCTGAGGAAAGGTTCTTTGATTTCCACAGTTAAATAATGAAACATGGCAACAGTTTCCTTAGCTAGTGTAAGATAACTTTTGGCTTGTCGTTCGTCTGCTGTCAACTGTCGAGTTCGCGATTGTTTCTGTTCGGGAGTCATTTTTGACCAACTGGCCTTATCTGCCATTAACTCTTGAACTTCGTGAATTCTTTTGAGTGATTCTAAACTTTCATCCAGAAGGAAAGTTGTGTCATTCATAAGCATGTTCACAAACTTTACAAATTGTTTACCGTTGTTGCTTTCCCGAACGATCGACGCCCTGTGAACGGGACTGTCCCACAAAGACTTTAGTATCAAGCTTATGTGATATCGAATTGAGAATTTGTCATAAAATTCAGAATTAGCGCCCGTTGTTTCCACGTCTGTGTAGAACTTCATTAAATATGGAGCCAGATGAGTCCCCGAAATTGGATGGGCCATCATTTGTTTGTGTAAGGTCTCAGTTTTTCCCTGTCATTTTTCAACAAATCTAGTTAATTATTGCTTTAAAGTTAAATGTCACTCGTTTTCAATAATTATTCTACAATTTACTTTTCATTATAATTTATGTTTGCATTGGCTTCTAGTCTTAAATGGATTTGATTCATATTGTAGTGATAATAATGTTATATTAATAAAATTTTGTTTAATAAACTCACCTGAACACTTGGGTTAATAACAAATAGCACTTCAACAATTTTCGCTATTAAATAGGGATTTCTAACGCAATGTGGTGTACAAATAACTACTAGCAACCAAGTTATTAAGGAATTATCAACATAATGTACCATAAAGTCTGGACAATACCTAAAAAAGGAAAATAAATAAATCAAATATGAATTTTATAAAAGAACCGCAGCATTTTCATTCATTGGATATACATATATATAATTTCTAAACAGTCCACAAGTCATTTTTAATCTTGATTCTTAAGAATTAATTATATTTATCACCTATTCTGAAAATAATTAATTATCTAATCATAATTTCTAATGTTGCAAGCTCCTCTATATGAAAATAGAACACACATATATGTCTCTTTTATACATAGTACCTATTTTCAGAAATATTAATTTTTATGCTATCTTCGTATGAATAAAATTTTTAGAAAACTTACTGTAATATCAGCAATAAGAACACAGCAATATCTTCAACGTACCACTCCGGAAGAGCGGTAAAAGCGTTCGGTATCTCGTTTGAAAGTGGCAATTTCAAATGTATCGTATTTCCATCTTCATTAGTTAAAGATTTCAACAGGAAAGCAGCAACCGACTCATAGAAATTTAATGAACGTTTCAACAAAGCCGGATCAAATAAAGCTGCTTCTGCGCAGGACTTGGATTTGTTCAGTCGCTTTAGTTGTTGCTTCCAAAGTTTAATCTGTTCTTTGTGATGTTTTGCAAATGCTGCGTCCTTCCATTGAGATTCAGTTGCTTGTAACTCATCTAACATTTTTTGAAGACTTCGTAACGTTCGAACTTTCCTTTGATACTTTTGAATAGCTGGTAATAAAGCTGAAACATTTAAACATTTCATTGTGGAAATTTACTTATCCTCTAACAATTTCGAAATTTTATCATTTCTCATTCCTAAAAAGTAAAACTCAACGTGAAGTTACAGTTGTTAGATAAAATTGTTAAGCAAACAATTTTAATTAATTAAAGAATTTATTGTGCTTATGGACAAAAATTTTTAAAGGTAGCGTGTCCGTAGGGTACGAAATATTTATTTTAGTTTACTTAAATTGTAACGGTTAAAAAATGTGAGCATACCAATATGATGACAATGTAGGGTCAAGAACCAACATTGTGTGCTAAATTTAGCCTCTTTCCAATCATTATTTTTTCCTACGCTCGCGACCCAATCAGCAGCTTCTTGAGATGACAGCTTTAATCGCGTTTCATTTTTAATATCAACCAAACTCGAAGGGTGGAAAGGATACAGTGGATCCACGCTATCTAACTTGATTTGTACGGATAGCTTTTGTAAGACTGATAATAAATTTAACATGAATCCATCTCCAGCCAGCGCGTATTCTTCCGTATGAAGTTGTGCGCGCTTTTCATTTTGCCGAAGCATCGTTGCAAGGTAATCAAGGGTTGGTTTGCGACATCGACCATTAACAAGCAATGCATGCATTGTTTTATGCATAGTTGTTCTGATACTTTCCAGTTCTTGTTGTAAAGTCAAATTCATGGATTTATCAGTCAATGGATTGCCGCTGAAAAATTTTTCCGCCACTCCTGCGTTATCTTCCTCAAATACGGAAACGGACAAAAATGGTCCCAAGTAGGACGTTCGAACTAATTCCCGACCAACAGAAGTCGTTATCGCTACGGGCATGAATTGCTTTTGGCTTGCAACCAACCAACAAAAAGGCCGTGCTTTTCCATTTGGTCCACAACGAATTTCTGAAGTTTATGAAATTATTTTTTAAAGTGAACAGAATATATAAGGATAAATCGTGTAAACTCAAAATATGAATGATACAAATATCTCACCTATAAGTTCTTCTAATACATCGATAGGTCGTCGATGAGTATTTACAATTATATTCGCTTGTTGCATTTCTAAATATAAGCCCTGTAATAATGGGGTGAATATTTTGCTAAACAATTGTTGATTGGTGTGCGTTTTAGCAACAAGGTCATGTAAGAAGCCACGTGGGCAACTTTGCTTGAGAACAGAACTAAGTAACGGTGATATATGTAAATCGTTCATAGTAGAATTAGGAAACAGATCAATCACTCCTTGAAGTAACAAAGACATATACTGGACACATTGTGATCGTAAGTTAGATAGCACGTCAGACAGTGGTGGAACGCTGGATCTCTGTAAATAAAATTTTATAATATTGCTTTGAAAAAGTAATAATAAAAAAAAAATGATTTAAAAGTATGTCTGGTAATTTGTTAAAATAATTTATTACTGTTAACTTCATTATTCAGAAATGTTTAAATGCAATTAATATAGTGATACATTTTAAATTTTATATAAAAATTCTTTTTCACCTTTGGATGGTTCCTCTCCTCTGCAGCAATCCTCGAATAACAATTCATCAAATATTCAACTGAATTGGGCGTGGAAAATTTAATCTTGGAAGACGAGGAGGAATTGGGTTGAGGCAAGGTCCATACAGTCTGATCAGCCGGTGGAGAGCTTTCGCTGTTTGATTTTTCTTCATTATCTACTGTTACGTCCATTTTAATTTCCCTCATAGGTTCATCATCATCCCCAAACATTTGCAGAATTTCCATCAGTGCTTGACTTATGAGATCAACTATATCTACGTCTTGATCATTGCTAATATTTGCAGAGGTATCTTTTAAGAATAGTGTTCCTTCTTTTGGCTGTGTCCAGGATACACACAAAACTCGCGAAATCATTGCATATATTTGATCTTGACTTACTTCATTTGTACTTGTCGTCTAAAATAACATATTTCAATTCAAATATTATTATAAAATAGTAATGAATAACTTATTTTCTTTACTATTAAAGTTGATAAAATTGTTGTGTTTAAAACATTTTAATATTATAAATTGTTAAATTTCCTTTACTTAAATTAATAATGATATTTACACGTGATCTGGAAGCTGCATCTTTTCTATCGGATTCATCAACTTCCATGGTGTCAATTCCAGAATCAACATCTACGCCGGATGTAGTATTGCACTGTTTTTCACAATTATCTTCAATATCCATGGCTGCTTCTGTTGACATTGAAATTGGCACCGCTTCTACCAGTCTTTGTTGGATTTGTAAAGGATTTGATGAACCTGCATTGGGTGATATGCCAGAAGGCCCAGGTACACTTGGCGATACAGGACTGCTTGTAATAGTTCCATCGTTGGAAACAAATGTAGTGGTTTGAATTCTTCCCAAGCGTGCCAGTCGCCTCCTCCTCATCTACAATTAATATTAGTAATAGTTTTGAAAATTAATGTTTAAAACAATTTATATATAAATTATATATCAAAAATGATTTAAAAGAATATAATATAAAAAAAATATAATATAAATAACATAATCAAATTACTTTAATATTAAAGATGGTGGTATCTACAAAAGTTTAGTTTCTTATAGAATCTTATGTTTTTTTAAAATGAATTCAGGCAAACATTTTTATCACATTTTAAACTGATAAAATTTCTTAATATACTCCGTTCATGCGCATATTCAAATTCATTGTTGTATTTATAAAGTTATTTTTAATTGAAAGACAATGGACAAATAAATATAGAAAGAAAGGAAACATATATTCACAAACATTCTTTCTTTGTAATAATAAAGCATCGCAAACGATAAGAAAAAAAAAATATGCTTCGTTGACTATAATTTTATAAAATTTCAAACCCGATATAAATATTTATATGAGAATCATAGAAAATTAAATGCTCATTATATAATAAAAGTCCTGCGCAAGGTCATAAAAATGTTTACCATTAATTATATAAATATGACTGATCCTTATGTAAATTCACTTTAACAAAGTATTTTAACAAAAATAGTGAAAAAAGAGCGAATAAAAAACAGTATTAAAACTAACATGACACGTGTAAATTTGTTTGCTTCACATTTTCATTGCACCTTTTTTATATAAACTATCCACATTTAATTTATATAAACACAAGAACATCATAAAGGTACATTAACCTGACTGAAAACATAGGAAACAAAAATTCTGCTCCAATTAATACAACTGTTGACATAAACAATCGACTTTACAAATGAACAGTTATATCACTAGGACAAACTTTGCCTTAATACATGAAATTGCGACACCCAAAACAACGTGGTCATCGCAACCCAAGAGCAATTACAATTAAATTTCATTTTCAAAAAATGTCAAAGAAATTGGACAAGTAAATAAACGAAACAAATAAAGAAACAAACAAATGGCAGGAAAAAGAAATAATGAAAAATTATGTAATTGTTGTGGGGAAATAAGTGCGTTTCCTTTGTTAAAAATACATCATTTCTTTGTGTTTAACACGAGATCGGTCGGGCCAAGTGTGTAACAAAGGCCGCACCAAAACAACCACGATATCGAGGACAAAACTCACCTCTTCCTGAGTTAATTCGCTCATATTTGGTGATAAAAATTTTTTTTTTTATTAACGTGCTCTGTTCGACTCCCTTCGAACGCTGCGATAATTCGGAATGTAAACGTGCCGTTGCAGTGGGATATCTGGCGGTTACGAAAAGTGCGACGACGGCGACGACGAGGACACTACATCTGCCACGCGAGAGGTCCGCTTGGAACGTGCGAGTCAGCGCGATTGGACACGACTTGTCACGGACTAGGCAAGCGTTGTTTGCGCTCCGCTATTGCGATGTGCGGTCAATGATACGCGGCCATCAAATTAACGCTGCGTCAGTTAGCCAAAACAGCTGAGCAACAACGAATGTCCACCATTTTGCCGCCGTCGACGCAAAACAAAACTCTCCGTGTTCCCCCAGACAGCTCGGTCGATCCGTGCGTGTGCGCGTGTCTCTGTGTGCGCTGTTAACAGGAGAAGGGATTTTTGTAACTCGTGCGAGCAGGGCGACCGTCAGGGGTAACAATGCAATTTTCAACACCGACCAATCGCGGCTGCTCGCTCGGTCTGAGCGGCTATGGCGCGAAATTTTCAAAGGATGCTTACAATAGCTCATGATTCTCGAATTGATTCCAGCATCGTGTGTTCTGAAATGGAATTACGTTTTAAGATGATGCCGTAAGCGTTAATTACTAGATTAGGGTGTTATTCGTTTTTATTAAAATGAATGAGAATTAAGTGATGTTGTTGATTCAGCACATTTTCTCAATCTGGGAGATTATTTAACAATGATGTAACTGAATTTTTATTATTAGTTTCAAGCAAATTTAGGGACCGCGTTTTTTAGGCGTTAAAAAAACGCGGTCCCTAAATTCCCTTAAAATTGATTTGTCTAAAAAATATGCTGAATCAATTACAAGCATCAAATCAGCATTTACAGAATAATAATTACAAAAACACTAACTCCGTGGCAGCAGACTTACTGCATCACCTTAATATCAAAGGAATTATATGAGTTTTAGTACTTTGGGATATTTTCTTGGGTTAGAAAAAACATTTATTTAGGAACTTAGGTAGTGTTGGCATTGGAGATCGACTAGTTTTCTAGCTGGGAAATTAAGTAAGATTCTAAAACTATTTTTTATATTCTAGAAATATATATAAAAAAAGTTGTGGGATTAGTCATAGGGATATTCTTGAAGAATACTTCTAGATTATCTTGAGATATTTTTTTTCTTTTAACAAAATCTATCTAGGAACTTAGATAGCGTTGACATTGAATTTATCAATTAAATTAATTATTTAAACTTGAAGATGCTATAGGAAACTAGTAGCGTGTTCCAGCTTCTACAATTTCATACTTTAAAAAAGAACAGACTATCCTCTCTATATAAATGCATCCTTTTTTAATTTCAGAAATTGTTCAAGCTGGAACATGCCATAGGTAGAATCCTTCATAGGACCCTTGCTTAGGGAATATTTCGATAAATAAATACACAGGAATATTAGTCACATCTTTTTATTTGTCCGACGCGAAAAATGGGGTTTCTTTTTCTCCGCTTCCAATGAAATTACAACAGTGAGTTTGTCTTCTCTCGAAATCCTCATAACAATACCTATACATTTACATTGTGGTGCTAAAATATCTACAGTGATATTTCCTGCGGTTGAACATTCGACTCATTGAAATTTTCCGATTACTCCTAAATTCGATCTCATCTGCGCGCATTATTACACAAATACATCATGTCTGTTTAAATTTTACGTAAATTTGTCGCTTCATTTAATTATGTACATAGAACTTTGTTATTGCTAATTTACAAGATCCATGGTGCATGGGTCGTAGCGATGAGAGAATGTTAAGTTCCAGGATAATAGAATATTTTACCTCGGTGTCCAGTGCACGTCACACAATTTAACCGTCAACAAGACATAAAGTACTCGGCGAATCAATTTTGCGGACTCAAATAACGATGAATATAAACTACGAATCGAGTAATGCTTCCCATAAATCATTTTATTCGTCAACACCAATAACAAATTTTGTACAACACTGTGTATAAACTTTAACACTCAGTATCCACTACGCAAAATTTGTCCCGAATAATCAATCACATTTGAAAAGTGACGTGCACAAAACACGAAAATTATGGATTATTACTCCATTTATCTCTTTCCACCATTATTCATGCTTAGGCCGTGCACTTGCATTAGTCTCATCCTGCAACGAGACTTTCTGAAACAGTTTATAAGACTATTACAAAACAATTAATTGCGCGGACTTCTTCTTCATTCTTCTGCACAACTCCTTATGCAAATGAATTAAAATAAATTGTCTTTTGACTTTCATACAATTTCGTTCGCGATGCACATGTTTTGCATAATCTTTTATCTATAACAAAAAATCGATTTTCACTGCCATCTACTGAAGTATTCTTAAATTAACGCATGTGTTTTGCTTTGCTGAACACTGTATTACCCTATTACCGATAGTATTGATGTTTTTTAGTATTAAATTTTCAATATGGAAACGATGTCCTATTAGTATAGTGTTAAGGTGAAATGTCAGCGCTATATTCACGGAGTCAGTGTCTTTTTATTTATAATTGTTTAAACGACAAAAATTAAAAATCGGCCAAAATACGTTAATTCTATGGCATTGGGAGAATATTATTCGGTATATAAAATCATTTATGGTTTTCAAGTACGATGTAATTTTTGGAAATACGATTTTTAAGTTTTTGAATTTATAAAAAGTCTATTT
>JABFPN010005863.1:0-12394 GCA_022817305.1 Leptoteleia sp. ZL-2020
GTTATTCGTTTTTATTAAAATGAATGAGAATTAATTGATGTTGTTGATTCAGCACATTTTCTCAATCTGGGAGATTATTTAACAATGATGTAACTGAATTTTTATCATTAGTTTCAAGCAAATTTAGGGACCGCGTTTTTTAGGTGTTAAAAAAATGCGGTCCCTAAATTCGCTTAAAATTGATTTAAAAATTCAGATTTTTTAATTGAATACAATTTTCCCATGTCTAAAAAATATGCTGAATCAACTGCAAGCATCAAATCAGCATTTACAGAATAATAATTACAAAATCACTAACTCCGTGGCAGCAGACTTACTGCATTACCTTAATCGATATGCTTTTAGAACGCGCCATGTCTTGCTCCATAAGTGAATATTCTATCTTTATATAAAATACCAGTTATTTTTTTGATTTACATATTTTTGGTCCATACAATTTTGTTTATTGAAGGACTGCGAGTTTCATTTATCAATTACATTATATCAAAGTGTAGTCTATAAGTGTTAACACATTAAAAAGAGGCAACTTAATATATGTTGAAATTAAAGTGATATTTTAATTTCAATTTTTAAATATTAAGTTATTTTATTTTTTCTGCAAGGCGTATTGTAAATAAGGTATGCACATGTACATGTAATAATTTTTTATTCAGTCAAATTTATTTAAAAATTGGATTTATATACTAATTAAAATTACTAAACAATCCTTTTTTTGTACATATATTATTGTAAAATATATAATTATGTTTTATAGTGAAGCATTATTTACAAAATATAATTAATCAAACAAAAAATATTTGTGAATTATAGGTTCACGTAAACCAAAACAAAAAATAATTTAAAAAATAATTTTGTGTTTTTGTTTCTATCTAAGCAGTGTATCATAAATTTACTTGTTATTCCTTTTTTTCTTGCAAGTATAAAATATATATTTTATACAGACTTTACACGTAAAATGTTATATTAAAGTTTGTTTTAATAATAAGCAATTTATCTGATCTAATTTTAATAATTTTTTTTCAAATTTCAGTTGAAATAAACTACATTATGGATTCTCGAGAATTTCATATAGTTCATATTCAGACGAATACTGTATATAAATTTAGCCAAAGCAAAACAAAGGTAAAAGTGTTTACATTCTTATTATTTTTTATTATATTCATTTTATAAGTATATTTCATTAAATAAATAAGTAACCTTTATATCAAAAATAAATTTCTTCCAGATAAAATGTGGGAGATCCTTGGAAAATGACATTATTATTACAAGCCCTCATGTTTCTCGGAAGCACTGTCTCTTTGAACATGATATTAATTCCAAAAAGACATTCATTACAGATTTAAAGGTAATGATAAAAAAATAAAAGAAAATACCATTTCATAAATATATCTCAATTTCCAGCATACTGCCTTAAATTATGTTATTATAAATTTAAATTCCTTTTTTTTGTTGTTAAACAATTAAATTAAAAATATAATTAGGAGAAAAAAGTTTTTAATCAATAATAAAGAAAAATTTTATAAGAGAAATTGAATATAATTTACCTACTTATTATTATTACCATAATTATTATAATGTCACTTAAAAATACCTAATTTTTCTATAGAGTTCCAATGGAGTTCATATTAATGGTGATCTTTTGGATGTGGATCAAAAAAGAGAATTAAGACATAAAGATTTAATTTCTGTAGGAAGTGAGCCACCTTTATTAAGATACATTGTGAGTATTGATGTTAATAGATTATTATGATTTATATATTTGTAATGTTATAACTTTAATTATAAGAGTAATTATTTTTGAATAATTACATTTGACTTTGGATATTGTCCTCGTTTGGAAAACTAAAGTGCTTTTATTCTCCTATCAGTAAATTACAATTAATTTTTTAATTGCTATACCATCTAGGAAGTGGAGATTGAGAAAGACTCAATAGATGATAATCTAAAAGAAATTCCATCAAAAATTGCCAAAACATCAGCAGTACAAACTTTAACAGATGCATTGTTAAACAAAGAAAGTATGTATATATTTTTTTGATGTGATAAAAAAATTAAATTGTAATATAATCATATAATAACTTATAATTGAAGACAATTTTGTATTTAAATGACTGTTCTAAATTTAAGGAGATATGAATGAACAATTGGTATTTTATTAGCTAGTAAAGATAGACATTAATAGTCTATATAAAGATGTACATTTTCTATAATATAGAAAAAAATTGATCAATAAAGAGTTCCAGATATAGATACACATTTTTTTTAAGTGAATGAAAATATTGAAGATAATGAATTACAAAATCTGTTATTTCAGATGCTTATAACAATGATGATGATATTCAAATATGTTATGATTCAAAAGATAAATTAACTTTATATAATGAATCTGGTTATAACGAAGGTGTTAACAAGTTGCATAATCGACCAGGACCAAGTGGAATGAAAAAAGGTAGTTTGATAGTATATTTTGATATTGCTGCGTTTCTTCCTATGTAATAAACTACACTTTTTGTTACAAATGCACATTATAAAATTCTACTGCAGATAAACACTTCTGAAAAATTTGGAATTTCGTTTATTTTCTTTAATTTTTTGTAACTAATAATAAAATTCAGAAATGTGTTAACATGTAACATATATAAGTTCTTTATATTTACATACACTGAAATTATTTAATGTTTAATTACAGTTATACATTCAAGTGTGAAGTCTTCCATTGGTAACAATTCTACTGGTTCATCTAAATCATATTCAACTAACATGTCCACCAATTACAATGAATCAAACATGATATTAAATAAGAATAAAATAAAAGCAGAATCTGTTGAGATAAAACATTGTAATTATTTCAATAATATACACGAAATAGATGTTGTAATGGATGCAACATCACAGGATGGCAATTTAATCAATGAAATGGAGCAATCGTGTGCACGTTGTCAACCGATGATTGTTTCTGTTGCAAAATCATCTATTAATAATAGTCTAACTGCTTCATCCAAATCATGTATAGGTAATACGGTTACTAATCATAATGATCCAAATATTGCAACATTAAATGGAGAGAAATCAAGTGTAAAATCTTTAGGATTAGAAAAAGTCAATGAAATGCAACAGGTTTCTGCATCTTGCAAACCAAAAATTGTCTCTGTTGAATTATACAGTGAAACAAATAAAGATTGTCTGTCAAATATTCATAATAAGCAACAAAAAGTCGTTAATAAAAGCAGTGTTGAAGAATTTAATAACTGTCAAAATTTATGTACTGACAAGAATAAGCAATCAGAGCTATTAGAACAACAAGCAAAAGTAAATTCACTTAATGCAGACGTTGACTTACCTAATGAAATGCAAAATGGATCTGATTTTGATTATATAGAAAATATTGAGATGGATTCTTCAAACATTCCATTAGCCCCATTAGAATATTCAATGAGTGATTATATTATTGAGTTAAGTGACGACGATCAAGATTCGATACCTGTATCACAACTGTTCCAAGATGAATATGAAGTAAAAGTAAAACCTGAACCAGTGGAATCAAATGAAGAACCAGAACATGAAGAATTTTCTCAATCCATCATAATTACTGATTTACCAGACGATATTAAAGAGAAAGATGATGATGATGGTGATGAAGAAATTATCTACATCTCTGATGATGATGACGATGATGAAGAAATTACCAGTCGTTGGAAAATGAAATTAAAAGTGGACCAAGATATGATTATAAAATCAGAACCTATCGAAGATGATATGAATGAAGAGGATTTGATGGTGGATGTTCAAGAATTTTCCAAAAAGGTCTGTCATGCTAATGAAAAAATGGATGTAGATTTAAACATTGAAGAGGAACCAATGTTTGAAGATTTACAAACAAGTACACATATTCCTAAGAAAACAATTAATCAAACTCCAAAGAAATTTAATGAAAAGATTGAGAAAACTGAAAAAGATACCATCAGGCAACCTTTGAATGTCACCAAAAAAGTTGCAAATGCTCTATCCGATAACGATAGAGAAAGAGTATCAGATTCAAGACAACAAAGTAAATTTGAGCAACAATTAACGCTTGATATTGATAATATAGATAATTCACATATTAAAGAATCAAAATTGGATCCGAGGTTGAAATCTTCGTCGAGAAGAGAAAATAGAGTCAAAGAATCCAAATCTTCATGTCATGACAAACGTGAATCAAAAAGCTCGAAAATGCATAGTCATAGCAGGTCTCGTGATCGTAAAGATAGACACATGACTGAGAAACACAAATTAAGATCAAGATCGCAGGACAAATCGAAAGAACATCGTTCATCAAAAGAGAAAAGTACATATAAAGATAAAACAGGTGAAATTTCTTCACACAAATCGCACCGAAGCAAAACAAGATCCGATTCAAGATCACGAAGTAAATCTAGAGAGCGTAGCAGTTTAAAACATGACAAAAATTCTGAATTGAGCTTTAAGACTCAAATTAAGTCTACAGAACAATTAAATTCTAAATGCGATAAAAACAATGAAGATGAAGTTACTTCGTTAAAGTCAAATAAGGCAGAGGTAAGAACTAGACCTACACCACAGCTATTATTCCTCAATGAAAAGGCACCAGTTGTTAAAATTATGAAGTTACAAGAAAGTGATTTGAAAAAGGGAAAAGAGGATGTTGGAAATGGGACTGAACCTTCAGTAATTCTACAACAAAGTAAACCTTCAACGTCTAACAAACTTACAAATATTGATACTGATTTTAAGTTGTCAACACTATGTAAGAAAACTACTAATTTAACTGTGAAAAAGTGTAAACAAATTAATGCTTTATCTTTGAAGAACAAAAGTTCATCGACTTTAGAAAAATCACCTAAAAAATTAAAAAAGAAAAATATTAAACAACAAAAGAGTAAAAATGAAGATTTATCGGTAAAGATGAAAATCAAAGAATACCAAAAAGATGAACAGCAGAGTACTGAAAAAAATAAGTGTGGTCCTCAAATTATGAAATCAAAAACAAAAGCGTCTTCAACGTTAACTAAAAAAGAAAATAATCATATTAAGCAGAGTGGAAATGAGCATTTAAAACAGCTTACAGTTGACAAGAAAGTTAAAGAAGTAAACGAAAGACCGTCAATAGTTCGACCTAAAATAAAAATATCTATGAAAAATCGAGGAGACAAGTTGTTAGAGTCGATGAACGCATTTGTTGCTAACAAAAACGAGGAACTTGAGACAGAAAATCCCTTGCAGAAAAATAGTTTATGTAATTATATAATACCAAAAAAAAAAGAATCAGACAAAAAAGAAAATAAAAAGTCTGATGAAGAAAGGGTGCAGGAAGAAAAAGTATTGCAGGATATGTCACAGATGATTATAAAGGCAACTTATCAATCTATTCTGAAAAAGAGAGATGATAATTTAATCAACACGCAAGAAATGAAGAAGAGGGTCTCATTTTCACATGAAGTTCTCAAGTCTGAGAAACCGCCTATAAATGGAGAAACACCATTCCAGATTAAAGTCAATGCCAGAAAGAAAATTGCACGGTCGAAATATAGGGGCTCGGATACTAAATTAAATATTCAAGAAAAAATGGATGAATTTTTATTAGAGATTTATAGGTGGAATCCTATATGGCTAGAGGTTTGTTTACAAATTTTATTATCTGATGTTCTAAGCATGATAAAATATATATTTAATGAAAACATTTACTTTGAATGTTTTAAATTACGGAAAATTTTATTTAGATCTTTTTTGTCCTTAACTAGGAATTTGGTATTTCTCTTATCGTTTTCATATTTAAAATATAAAACTGTATAATTTACTTCCATTTCCATTCTTAAAGCTTCAGATGTTTAAAATTAATATAAATATAAGTAATAGTTAATAATCTAATTTATAATTTATAGGAACAAAAGAAGATAAAAAAAAATGATCCACCAATAGTTAATTATGAAAAATTAATTCCTTTATTAACTTTTTATACAAGTTATGCAGATTATTACACCGTCATGAAACCTATTCTTTTATTGGAAATCTGGCATAGCTTGATAAAAGAATACGAGTCCTCTGCCATGCAGAAGTAAATATCATCTTATTCATTTTTTTACTTATTTCATATTACAAATGTGTAATTTCATTATAATGATCCAGGTGGTATAATATTTATAATATATGGAAACAATTTGGAAAAATTATTGCAAAAGTGCTTCAATTTTGAATAGGTATAAACAAATTAATGCTTTACCTTTGAAGGTCAAAAGTTCATCAGTTTTAAAAAAAGCACCTAATAAATTAAAAAAGAAAAATATTAAACAACAAAAGAACTTTACATTTGGATCATTATTAAAAAAAAGTATACCAAATACCATATGATATATAAACTAAAGTTGAATTTCTTTCAGACTTACATTAAAATGTTCCATTGTACCAAATACATTACAGGAGAAAATATTGCCTACTTCGAATCTTCATTACACAAGTTTTCTTTTAGAAACACTTGTAAATCAAAAAGATTTTGATCGGCAAGCTTATCCAAGTATTGGAGATCTAATAATTTTACAATATTGTACTAAAGGACAGTATCCTCATTTATTTGGTTACATAGTTAATCTTCAAAAGACTGTTATTTCACCAACTTTGGTGTACAATAAAGCACTAGGTAAAACACAAGCTTTATAAATTAAATTTAAATAAATATAATCATAAAAGATGTTAAAATTGAATTTTTTAAATTATACAAATTTAACAAATTATTTATTTAACAAATTATTAATATATTGTTGGCTGATTTTTATTTTATATTATATAATAACTCTTATGAAATTTTAATTTTGACTTAATTTTTAACTTAATTTTTTTAAGTTTGAACTCATTTTGATTGTTTATTTTAGAGCAACATGTTAATAAGCCTTACGCTGTGATAACTTATCAAATCAATACAAAGGTCCTCCATTTAATTCCTGAACCGAATCGTATAGATCGTTTAAAAAGTGTTTATTATTTACGATCAACACTTAGACAGATTCAAGCACTTCAAAATTTGCCTTCATCCCCTTTGTGCAAAACAATTTTGAATCCAACAATTGATGACTACTGTTTAAGAAATTCATGGACATCACTTAATAGCAGCTGTCTCTTTACAAAGGTTAATTTAATTCTATACAAAATCAAATTTTTACCATTGTTGAATTGATTTTAACTGATTTTAATAACAATAACTTATATTATTTTAGGATGCACTTAATGACAAACAAATGCGTGCTGTTATAAAAGCTAATGCAATATTTACTGCAAATCAATCAAAGATTTGTCTTATCAAAGGACCTCCAGGTAAAAGTTTCTTCAAAATTACAAAAATTAAAAACATAATAGCGTGTCTTTTTTGAAATCAAATGTAAAGTACTGAAATATCTTTTTATTGATAAAGGAACTGGAAAATCCAAAGTTATAATTAACATTGTAACAGAAATTTATTCAGAAGGATTGAAACAAAACAATGTACCAAAAATTTTGTTATGTGCTCCATCAAATGCGGCTGTCGACGAACTTGCATTAAGACTATTAAGCATTAGGCAGAAAATGCCTAAAGGTAACAATATTTTTACTACATATGTGGAAAAGTTCCAGGTTTTCTTTTCTGGCGTTTTTAACATTTTATTTAAAAATTTATCTTTAGTTTTTATAAATTATTAATTAATGTACTTTTATTGACTGATTAAATAATACATATTTTTTGAACTTTTACTTAAAACTGCAAAAAAATAACTGACAATTGTTTTCTTCGTGTGATTTTAGACAAAAGATTCAGACTAGTTCGAATTGGTCGTATTGATGCCATGCATCCAAAAGTAAAGGACATTTCATTAACTAATTTTGCTGAGCGTGAAGTGAAGCAACAATGTTTTCCAAAGATGGAAAGTTGTCAAAATGAGGTAAAGTAAAAGAAACTGAATGTTTGCTTGGTAGTATACACGATTTTCCCATAACCTATTTAGTACATAGTTAATGGGATATACATGTTGTAAAATAAGAAAAAATTGATAATTCAAAATTTAAATTAGTGTATTTCGAAATTGGGTGAAAAGTACTATTTTTCATGTTAATGAAATTCATTAACACGAAGAAGACATTGAAATGAAGTCAATTTATAACAGAATAACTTATTTTACGAATTGTATAAGTAACTCGTTTCAGCTTTCTTCATTTGTATCTTACGAATATATTTATATTTTCATCATATATACAAGATGCGGCATCAAAATCCAGACAAAACCACTTTTAGAATTACTTAGTAAACTCGCATGCAGATTAAAAATAACTATTGTAAACTGTTTTATACTTTACGAAAAATCTAGCAACTGTTGTTGGAGTTTTTAACTTGTTAATATTCAAAGTACAATAGCTTTGGTGGTAGAACGTCTTTTAATGTTAAAAAATAAGATTCATTCAATGGTAGTAGGAAACTGCAATTAGCACCACTTGTAAGCAAGTTGGACCTCAGTTATTTACAACTGTGGTGTGGAAAAGCTTAATCGTTTTATCATACAGTAACTTTACTTCTGCAGTACCGAGAACCTGTAATGCTAGTCCGGTTGTATTATTTTATACTATGCTAAATGGTATTAGTTAGCTTGGAATTTTTAATTATTTACAATGAGAATGGCTGAAACAAGTTTGACATTATATTGAAACATTTCAGATACGATATTTAAATGAACAAATAATTCTATTAAACAATATGTTGAAAAATGCTGGAAGTAATATGGCGCACATCGAAGCAAAGCTAAACCGAATAAAGACAAAGCGTGATTATTTGACTGCTCGTGATACGGTGGGTAATTTAATCATAAAAAAATATTGCATGTAATTTTAGTATGAACAAAATTATGTAAAATTTCTGAATTGTGGCATTTTTCAATTTTTTAATTTTTGTTTAATAAATGAAGGACAAATTTAGGAAAAAGTTTGATTCACTCTTTAAATTGTACAAATATTTGTGACATTGAGAACAATTTGGTTTAAATTAAAACAAGTGATTTATTTTGATAATTATAAATAAACTCTTAAGTTTTTTGTATTATATGTTCGGGTAGTATTAGTTATATACAAGAGGGTTAGTGTAAATATTACTGTATGCATTTAAAATTACTCCTACCCTTCTAACCTTAAATAGTGCAGTTTTTGCACGTCATACAGTAGATTCTGCTTTAGAATAATTTTGTTTCGTTAATGATTGTTCATAATTATTATTATTTTTTCAGAACTCATTTGCGAGTATGAAAAATAAAGAACAATATAAAGGCATGTTACATAATCAAGAAAGAATTATATTGAAAAAATCACAGATTATAGCCTGCACTTTAAATTCATGCTACACATATCTAATGGAATCTGTTTTTGGGTTTGTTTTAATTTTGTTCTCTATGATTAATGATAATCAAACTCCTTTAAACTTAATATTTATTGCAAATTATTAATTATTTAACAGAAACAATGGAATACCAATATGTATCGTTGATGAAGCAACTCAGTGTAACGAAGTCGAGACACTTATTCCCTTGATGTTGGGTGTAAGATCTTTGATTTTAGTTGGAGATTCGAATCAGTTGCCAGCTACAGTCATTTCGCAGGTATTTTTTGATTATCAAAAATGATCTTATCATTATATACTATTATATATTATTATTATTATTATTATTATTATTATTATTATTATTATTATTAAATTTATTATATGGTATATGTACATGTATTAAATATGTATAGGTATATGTATTAAAAATTTAATAATTTCAGCGAGCTAAAGCATTGGGGTTAGATCAGTCACTGTTTTCTAGAATTGAGGCAGCTTTTCAAACATCATCCATTAATCCAGTAGTTACCCTTACCACTCAGTATCGTATGGTCGATTCTATACTAAAATGGCCGAATGCTTACTTTTATGGAAACGAGTTAACAAGTTCTATGAAAAATGACTTAAATCTACCTATTCAACCATATTTAATAATGAATTTGGATTCAAAACAAGAAGATCATCGCTTTACGAACGTGCAAGAAGCAGTTTTTGTAACAAATTTAATTTGTTCTATAATGCCGTTTGTTAACACAGACAGACGTTTATATATCGGAATCATTACCCCGTACAACGAGCAAAAGGGCATTCTTATGAAACAGTTTAATCAAAAGTATGACTTAAGATACGCTCTTCTTACTATATACAATGTTTACATTACACTTTATAATTTGAAATCATATTATTTTAGGATGCAAAAACTATCTAAAGAAGCTAAAGATAAATTCGTTATCGATATTAATACTGTTGACGGTTTTCAAGGACAGGAGAGGGATATAATAATAATGTCCTGTGTTAGAAGCGATGGAATTGGTTTTCTTTCTGATCGTCAAAGATTATGTGTTGCTTTAACAAGAGCAAAATATTGTTTGTACATATGTGGAAATTTTGCTACATTTAGGGTAAATATATCATTTAATAGAGCACTTATTTAAATATATTATTTTTTTTTATTTTTTTATTAAAATACTATATAAGATATTATTTGTTTCTTATCTTATTATAAAAATAAAACTTATATGAGAATACTCTTAATGAAAGTATTGTTTCTTTTTATAGAGAGATCCTATGTGGAAAGCTTTGCTAAATGATGCAGAATCCAGAAGACTTTTCGTAGATATTAAAGCTAGCGTGAGCTCTTCGAGTATAACATCAGTTATTCAAAAAACTTAACAATTTATGCAGCGATTGACTATTTTTGACTGATGATTTGTTCTTGTCATTGTAAATTATGTAAATTTAACATGTATTGTAAATAAGTAACATATATACGTTCTTTATAAAAAACGAATTTGTTTAATTAAAAGATGGGGTCTTTTCTTTACGTGCATTGTATAAAAACTATTTATATACGTTTTGCTATAATTTAGACTAGGATCTAAACCATTTGATTAATTTTGCATAAAATGTTATTATAAATAATTATATGGTCCAAATATAAAACATATTCGTCATTTATTTATTATTTCTAATATTTTACTACTATCCTTTTTTACTCTTTTTACAATAATTCAAGAATATAAAAGTAGTGTTGAAGACAACAAATTTTTAATATCATTATTGTATACTTACTAATCAAGCAAATACCAACATATTTATTTGTTTTCATATGTTGTTCAGTATTAATTATGAATAAATTATTTATTGTAAATCAATTTATTGCCATGCAATCTATCTGATTTATGTATTATTATCTTTTTAATGTGACGTGTCCACGCGTAAAAGAAGCAATTCGAAATTATATAGAGTAATGTGTTCTAAAGAATATTATGAATCTGAAATTGTTTTAGATATTTTTTCTGGAGATTATGTATAAGTAGATGAATGAGCATCTCTAATTTGTGTATTAATAAGAATTTTTTTTTTACTTTGTTGAGTAATTGTAAAGTATATGCAAAACATAATCAAGTATCAATTTACACTAAGGATTTAACAAACAACTATTTTTCACCTCTTTTAAAAATAATTATTTATTTACAATAAAATTCTCTTCATTACAACTAAATATTAACTAGAATATTCCTCCTACGCTGCGAAAGTTGAGTTGTGAATGTTGCGCGTATTCGTAATTCTGGTCGTACCACTCTGCCGATGTCATATTTGTTGAACACGAAATTTGAGTATTCGAAAGTTGACCAGAGATTTGATGAGAGCCTATTTGGTGCCCAGCATGCGAAGTCGGATATTCTCCACCTTGAAAATGATTGAATTGATTCCAGCCAAACTGCGTTCTAGACCAGTCCGTATTACCTGCAAAATATTGAAAGTATTCAGATAGTACTCAAAAAATATTATCTAGAGTCTGTTCTGTTTTAGCTTAATATTAAAGAATAGTCGAGTAAAGGACAGACTATTAATTTAATTAAACAGACTTATTTTATTCGTTATATTTTAAGGTATTTTATTATCGTCGAAGATTTAAATTTGCGCGCCAAAAACTATTACTTGTTTTGTAAGCTGGACA
The DNA here is from genome assembly GCA_022817305.1 of Leptoteleia sp. ZL-2020. Taxonomy (NCBI): domain Eukaryota; kingdom Metazoa; phylum Arthropoda; class Insecta; order Hymenoptera; family Scelionidae; genus Leptoteleia; species Leptoteleia sp. ZL-2020. Next base: position 12,030 of record JABFPN010005863.1, read on the forward strand.
ATTGTATTATTCTAAGCGAGTAATTTTTTAAATCGTGGCTTTTCACAGCAAGGTTCGATTATAATTAAGCGATAGTTATTCTTAGAAGAATCTCGAGAAAAGTAGTGCATATATACAAGAGAATGAATCCTAGGGAATTTTTCATTATTAATAAATTACACGAGTTTTAGAACACACAAACCCGGAATTATTGTCCGAAGCCGCCATATTGCGCGCGTGGCATTGCGTCTCAACCGTCTTAAGGTAATGCAGTAAGTCTACTGCCACGGAGTTAGTGTTTTTGTAATTATTATTCTGTAAATGCTGATTTGATGCTTGCAATTGATTCAGCATATTTTTTAGACATGGGAAAATTGTATTCAATT
>JABFPN010005864.1:0-12392 GCA_022817305.1 Leptoteleia sp. ZL-2020
AAGAACAGGTTCCACCCCCCCCCCCCCTTTCCACGTTGAAAACTTGGCGTCTATTTTTATAACCCGTTCCGTAGCATGCAAATTATGCGGAGATATGCACGGTTCGGTAATTGAAAAAAAAAAAAAAAACAAAAAAAAAAGACTAAAAAACTTGTTTCTCCACCTTTGCCGAGTAATGCTCTAATTAGTGAATAAATTTGATATACATTTTTTGCATCGTGCGATTTCATTTCTGTATCAAATTATTAATGCGTTTCGTTCGAGTATTCTTGACTCAAGTGCAATTTTATCTACCATGAAATAATAATCGCTCAAGGATCCTTCTTTGTTTCTGCTTTTTTGTTGCAGTAAAACGATGCCACCGGAGAGTTTTTGATGGAAAAAAAAATAATACGCAATACGTTGCGCGGATTATTTAGGAAGATCGATACGGATCATTAGCAATCTTGCAGTTTATTTATAGGGATCATTATTAAAAACCTCTTCTGCGGCAATCAATCATGAAGTTAAATAAATTCCTTATTGAGGACTTAATTGTTAAAAGAGATAAATAAAGTTAATGAAGAGTGGTTGAACTGCAGTGGTTTGTAATATATTTATAAGGGTTATACGAGTACTGAAATATTTAAATTAAAGAATTTGAAATGTTAAAATGATTAATATTTGGTTGAAGATGAATTGTATTTGTTGTAATATAAAAGTTATGTTAATAATAAAATAAATTATTTAGCTACATATGTTTAAATATTAAAACAATAATTTATATTACACATTTAAGAAATTACAAAAACAATACTAAACTATAACACTGACAAAATCATTTTGTTTATATTTATTATATCTACAAATATTAATATATTAATTCATATATTATAACATTTACTATGCTTCATATTAGTTTAATAAATCTCATACATTTTTAAATAAATACCACTTTTCATTAATAAATTATCTTGACTTTTGTCAAAGTTATTGTAATGTATAGCAATTTTCATTTCAACTTTTGTTTATTTGTAATAACGTTTGGAGAAAAATTCAGATAAACAGTTTTTAAATAGTATTGCAAAAGTATATTATACGAATGAAATCATAAAAAAAGATACCTGTGAATTATATAAGAAGATTCATGCGAATTCCCAAGTCGTAATTCAATTATGTCGGTTGTTTTATGGGCGTGGATGCAGAAGCGTAAAATAGTTATCACATAATTATTTCAAAAAGCAGACCGCAATGCAGTTCAAGAAATTGACAGTTTACACCCAGTCGTGGATCGTAAATTGAAAGTTTAATACGATATGTATATTCCAGTTGATGGGGCGAAACAAACAAAAATAACTTTATAACCTAGAAAAAATGTTTTCAGATAACCTTTTTTTTTACATTGAAATCGATGAATATTTTGTAATATATGTGATAAGCGTTTAACAATAATATAAATGTTTGTTTAAATTGTAAATTTACTGTAGAAAATAGCTTTTAAGTATTATGTTTTAATTCATTGTTAAAACGTTATGAAAAATACAATATAAAATATACATTTATAAGTTTTCTAAACAAGAAAATGAACACATGAAACTCACCTTTATAAAAGATATAAAATGTTTATGCGATGTATTTTATTTTATAATATTTCCAGGAATGCCATTTTTCATTGTTACGAACATCAAGGCACGAATATACTTTTATGATATTATATTTCATTTCAATTATAACACGACGGGACGTTATTTTGAATCAAATTAAATAAGCGAAGAGTGTTATATTATAACAGTTATTTAAAAAAAATCAATACAACTGTACTAACTCAAAAAATACAAGAAGAAATCAAAAGGGATCAGCACTGTTACGCGTTTATTACGGTCACTGACCTTCGCAATATCTCGCGGTATACTAAAGTGCGTATGACCTTCGTGCGCCTATGCTTCGCTCAGTGAAAACACAACAATAACAAGCCGGCCGGCCGGCCTACTTCTTGGAATTTCGCGAAAAAGAAAGTAAACAACACCGAAAATAAGTCTAAATTGTAATTTATTTGTAACGATTTTAGTTGTGTTTACATTTATTTCACATTTTATATTATTTTATGTATTTAACTCTAATATTTTTTTTGCATGTATTTTATTAAATATAATTTTACATTTTAATTAACTACACTTTTAAAACGTAATTTCTTTTTTTATTCTTTATTTTTTATTTTATTATTTCTCAATAATTATCATGTAAGAAAGTTAATGTAACGTATTGAAAGAATTAAAATGAAAATAACATTATAATTAATTATTTATAGTAATAAATATTATACCACGTAAAAATCAACATATATACAATTGTATATCTATTATTGTAATTTTAACATTAATTTCTTTATATATTAATTAATATATATGTATTAATTAGTAAATTACATAATAATAATATAACAATTAATAACATGTACAATAACTTCACGACCCAATCTTTTTTTAATTTTTTTTTTTAAACTTTTTCAACTGTAATTCGAAAAGCATCATTCAACAAACAACAAAGGGGTATTCGAGACTTTTTCCTTCAATCAGTTACTCGTGTTTATTTGTCCAAACTCGAATCGCTACTCGTACACGTTATAATCCAGCCGTTATTGTCCTCCATAACACACTTTATCACCCCCAATAAAAGGTGGCGGGTACCCTCTCGAAAAACAATTTTCGAAAATCCACGAAGCATAATTTTCCCGCATACCAGAAAATAGCTCGCATAATCGTAATGCGCGCTTTTATTACGCGTACCGGCCATTCACCGGGACATCCCATTATGCCCGGGATTATGCCGCTGAATATCCGGCAATTTTTTTTTCCTGTTTTTCCCCCCCTTTTTCTCTTAGACGAACCGTCGGATCGTCCCGACGATTCCCGGTCTCAATCGTCGATCCATAATTTCGCGACAACTTGACCATAAGGAACAAGTTTTTGCGCCGGCACCGACTTGGTTTCTTAAGCGTAAATCTCGGTCTGCTGGATACGTAGGAGCACGTCCCGGGGTAATCTCGGGATCACCTGATAAAAATAAAGGAAAACCCCATCGTCGACGGCGATATTATTGGCGAAGCTAATAAGGAGTAACGGGGTCACGTTCGACGAATGAGCGAAACAAAAGTTCTTTATTGGCCAGTCATGCCGCGTCTTCGTGCTTTAAGACCGTTTAAGTCACTTATTACTTTTTACCTCCGCGTTTATTTTTATCGACGACATTTACCATACTTTCATTCAATTGACAAAAATTGCTTTGCACACAGAGAGGCGGGGTCTAATAAAGGTTACGTACATGATCCATATATGATTCGTATGAGGAAATAAAAAATTCATATATGGACATATATATTTTTCCTTAATTTCCATATATGGCCATATGTGGTCGATATATGGCAATAATTGATTTCCATATAAGGAAATGATTGAAAGCATATATGGCTAGAATATTATATCAATTATTGCTACATGTGAGACATGTATGGCCATATATGGATTAAGGAAATTGTTAAGACATATATGAACTGTATATGGACTATATATGGACTATATATAGATCATATATGGGTTATGATAAGATAAAGAAAAAACATGTGCACATGAATTTTTTACTTCCTTATATGAAATTGTTGAAACATATATGGACCATATATGTTTCATTTTTACCAGGATAGTAACGTGCGTAATTTAATTATTACTTCATGAATCACTTATAAATATTTATTCAGCCGGCAATTTTTCCAATTTAAACCCCATAAATTTCACCTTAACGCAGTTACTTTCAATTTCCAGTGATTTTTACCAGAATTTTTGCTCTCTCCTCGTATATTTCGCAATAAAATATTGTCCACACGGTGCACTCCACAATGACGATCTTAAACGGAAACAAAAGGGGGTCAGCGTGGGCCGGTTGATCGAGGGTAAAAGCGATCAGTCACGAAGTTACGATACGATAACGAATGCGGAATGGTAATACCGATCATCAACGATCATTAATGCTGACGTCTTCCATTTCGGTTTAAATGGGATACAATGAAATTGTCCATTCATCCTAATAATCCACTTGGCCGGATCCGGGGCCACGGAGCACACTCGGCAAATACATTAAATTTCACTTTACCACGGCCATTTATTCTCCTTATTTCCTCTTTATCTCTTTTCACCTTCTCGTTCGATGGGATACAACAAAAGGTCAAGTCCCCGAGTATAGCTCGGCGAAATATGCTGATGTATTCGTCGCGCGACGGAAATCCGACGACGTTCGTCAGTTTGGTTTGTTGCCGCCCCCCGCGACGATCCATTTTACGCGCGCAAATCGGCCCGCGGCCACCGCCGCTTGCGGGAAAATAGGTCGTCGCGCGGGAGCCAAGTGGGGGGGGGGCTATAGGAGAGGGGTGGGGGGAGCGAGCGCGTTTGATCCGGAACGCGTTTTAACGGGCCGGCTCGAGTTTTCAGAAAAGCCGAATGGAAAAAGGGGTTTGGTGCTTCGGAGTGGATTCGAGGAGCGCGACGAGCGATCCAAAATGCGTTATGTGCAATGAAACACTTTGAAATTGAAATGAGCTATGCAAATCCGGGGGTGACCTTTGATTAGGATAAGGTGACAAATGGTTCTAAGGTGGAAGTGGTCCATAATTTAAATGAAGTGAATAATTGTGTTACTGCGAACTTTCGAGAGTTACGATCAAATAGAAAGCCACTTGCTATGCGGCAACAATTTATAAAGGTTACCCCCCCCCCCCACCCACCTTTTTCCCCCTTTTTATTATCCCGGTGTAAAAGCGGTGGGGTTGATTATTGAAAAGTAAATGCAGCTTGGTTGAGATATCGTAAAAGGCGTGTAAAAAATATATTATGCAACGGGAATGGTAGTGACCTACTTTTCGTCACTAGGGGGGTAAAAAAATTTTCTTTTATTTCACCAAGGTAAGTAATACGGAGTATTACAATGCCGGGATTATCGCGCGCGAACTTCACGTTATGAAAATATTTCATGCGCGGTACAACTGTTATCAGATTTGTTGCGATTTATCATGCTTAATATAGATCATTAGTATGATAATTTTCGATCGTCCAATATGATAGCGGTAACTGAATTTTCGCGCACGATCATGATGAATGGCTTGTTCATTAAATTCGCCATTAAGTTTTCGAATTAAAGAGGCGGTTCATAAATTCGAAATAACGAAAATAAGAGGTGCCACGGCTAATTTGGTTCGCTCCGCGCGCGCGTGATTGATCTAAATATGTTTTATCGGACAAATGCATCGCTGCGGAATTTCAATGAAGGAATCCGTTCAGACGGGGCACCAACGGCAGCGCGCGCGCGCGCGTCACTCTTCGCGAGCCGCGGAATTACGGAATGAAGTGGCGAGGAGAGTGCGGCGACGCCGCGCGAGACCCGAGTTGTTTTGTATGATTTTTCGGGAGCTCCCATTAGGGGTGAACAATGGAGAAATTTTCCACATCGGAATGGCGGAAAGGTAAAGTTTGATAACGCGCGAAAGGAATTATGGAATATAAAATGCGCCGACTTTTTCAAGTCCGAATAAAATATTTCGAGATAAATTTTACGATTTGCTTGTACCTCCTTGTTGCGTAAACGCCGCTTTTACGGAACGGCAATGTATTGTAAATTTACAAATTTACCGTTTTCGAGATTTTAGAGAGAAAATGTTTTAATAAAAAAATGTTACCATGCAAAAATGTATATATAGGACATATGTGTTTGCCATATATGTGGTATATATATATTGATTTTTACATGGTATAGCATGTATGCCATATATATGGGACATATATGTGGTGCAAATTATATATGTGATACATTTTACATGGGTTACGTTTCGTTAAAAATATTTATCCTTTTCATAACTTAAATTTGTTGTTTTATGAATGTTATTAATATCATGACATTTTATTCCTGACAGATTTATGTCTCGTATATAAGCAAATAAAAATTAAGAACAATTTAAAAAAAAATCACATCGCGAAACAAAGTGACGTATTCTCGATATTCTCCAAACATTATTCCACGCTTTTCTCTCCCTATCTCCCTCTACGATTGTCTGTAAAAATAAGTATTGCTTCGGTGGAGAAACTCGAAGCGATAAAAAAGGGATTCGTAAAGTTTCGCGTATGAATATATTTATCCACAAAGATTTCATCGTATATAACGCAAACATTATGTCCCGGGGTGTTTCATTGCGATCAAGTTAACGAATATTCATTTATATTGGGAGGCATTTTTTTTCTCGAAATTACGATAAGTGGATTTTTTTTTTTATTGAAAACAAAGTATAAAAGTTATTTTCATGTGGGATGCGTATCTTTTAAAAATGTACAAAAGTTGCGCGAAAACAAAGTTGTGCGCGATAAAAATATTAAATAATTCCATTACGAGAAAGTTCTTGAATAATCCTCATATTTGAAACTTCAGTTCAAGACCCCGTTTTCCAAACAAAGCTTCCACTCTTCGCGACATTATTCGTGAATTTAATTTTTAATTCTTGCAAAATAACTTTTCCTGCGGATTTATCGGATTCAAATAACGCGCGTTACAGGAACGTTGCAGTTTTATATATAGATTTTTAACATGGGATTAACCAGTTGGCCATAGGTCGGTGACTAGTCCTTTAATACCAAGAACTTTTTATATTTATTATTTATAAGTCAATGTAAATGAACTCAATTGTTGCGATATAAGAATTGATATATAAAGAAAATATAAATATATCATTGATGAAAACTGAATGCCACTTGAGTTATGAATGCGCGCGCACTCTCGGCACCGATACAGCAAATTGCCGTCATTTAACTGGCACAGAAACATTACAATGTAACGCCAAGCCGGGGGCAAATGCAATAATCGTGTTTACTATGGGTTTTACGTCACGACGCAGCTTTTAAGCTGCTATTTTATTATTCGAAGATTAAGTGCTTTGCGCGCGAGTATATCGCGAAGATTAACTACGGGTAGAGCGCTACTCCGAAATTACGCATAAAAATGACCATATTTTAGTCGCAACTAATGCGGTAATAGATTTATTAGCAATCCCCCTCCCCTAGCTAAACTGTTATTCCTCGCTGTTCGCTTACAATTTTTCTCGCGCAATTTACGAGATTTTCATATTCATTTGGACTGTAATCTCGGTTTTAGGTTAATGAGGTTCAAATTAATGAGATTTATTATCAAGGCAGCTTTCAATGTTTCAAGTTCAAAGAAAAAAAAGGATAGAAAAATGAAGAAAAAGGGGAGGAAAAAAAGCTTCGCGTTAATTATGAATTAATTTTTCATATTTATACAATTATGAGTAAAAGAAATATACATTTTACTTCCGTAAACAAAATGTAAAATTCTTTATGACCTTCAAAATGTAAAACAATTTGTTTTTGTATTTACACGACCTTCCAAATGTTTACAAACATTCTTTGTTTACACTTTTTTCACTTTAAAAACGTCCCGTTCTCCGGTTCTATTCCTCATCTTTCCCAATTTTTTTCAAAAATCATAAATTAATACCCCGCGTAAGCGTTCTTGCGAGAACTATTTCAATTTGGAGAAGTTATTAAGACCTCGTGACTGCTTTTTCAATCATCCCGGGCCGTTTAAATTTCAATCGATTTCGCGGGCCGGCTGGATCATTAGCTAAATATTTCAAGCTCATCCGAGTGCTCGGATAAGTCAGAAAATTGGGACGCGCGCCGTAAAGCTGATCGCTAATGAAAACGTTAAATCATCGCTTAATTGTCTTAAAAGGGAAAGACGCGTGGTTCGGCGTAACGCGTATAAAAAAATGTTAAAGCGGCAACGGCGCTATTTTGCACCTCGCGTTTCGCTCGACGATGCAAATTAATAACGATTTTCGATGCATATTTCATGGAATAATTAAAACGTACGCGAGCTAACGTTACACGAGTATCATTTCATTTCGCGGCCACTGACGGTTATGTTATATTCATGCGGAATGCGTCCGGACTCGAGTGAATTTATTTCGCCGCGAGAGACGAGCCGCCGTCGCCCGATGGTGGAAACTTTTCGCGGCAAATGTATTTCTTTTGTGACATTAAATATCAAAGTATTTGTCCAGTTAACAAGGGAGCTCTTTTTCTTTCCCTTTTTTGTTTCTTTAACGGCAAAATGATATTTTATTTTAGTAAAAAAATGCAATGCTCTTTTGAGGATACCTCAACACGTGCAAAAATGTGGACATTTCGGGTAAATCTGTGGTACTCGGATGATTTATCGCAAAAATTCCGAATACGAACTAATCAACGTGCGATTTAAAATTTGTTTACTTTAACCGGCAATTTATTCCAGGAGTGCAATTCGCTCGCTAAGCTTTACGAATGATCCTCTTATTTTTTCTTCCTTTTTTCCTCCTTTTTTTCCTTTTTTCTTTTCGAAAATCAAGTCGTCTTGATGTTTCGAGGCAGTGCCATCAAAACAACTCGACTCGCCGCACGAGAAATGCCAGCGTAATAAAGGAACTACGTACCGTGAACATCCAATTTGATGTCAATCGTGAGTGGCTGGAGAAGCGCAATGCTGTTAACCTTGCACGTAAAGGTGGCGCCTAATTCATTGCGCGAGAGCTGTAAATGCAACACGCTGCTGCCGACGCCAACGCCGTTCTCCTCCGCCTTCGACGAACTTTCCGCTGGAACAAAATTTCATAAATAACTTTTAACCTCGGCCGAGTAATAGGCGCGGAATATGGCGCTTGAAAAAAAAAAGGATACTAATACAATTTCGCGAATAATCTTGGACGAAATAACGACCACCAAGTGTGGCGCCCAAAATAATTGAAATCATTTTCACGACCAATTCACGGCACTGAGGAATGAAACGTTCTCGAAAGTACGAAACATAAACGGAATCTGCTTTTGTTTCATATTTAATTCCACTTTTGGGACCTTAAAAATGTGAACAATTTGTCTTTGCATTTATATTTTTCTTTTTAAAAACGTCTCGTTCCTCGGTTCTGTAAATAATTTCATTTTTGGTTGTTGAATTTTGAGCCCCCAAGAAATTAACAAAATTTTATTATTTCCCTCGACCGAATAATACACTCTATTGAATATTCTTAAACTAAAACTATTTTATTCTTTTCTCTAAAACAAATCCACTTAATATAAATGGAAATAATTCTTTATACAAATATATGTTTTCTAAGAATAATTTATTCTTATTATAAATAGAATTTCGCTTTGTCCATATAATGAATGGAAATCCTATTTAATATAAGAATATTCTATTACTCTTAAATAAACATTTCTCTGAGTGTAGGCACGAAATGGGCGCCGAAAAAAAAGAAAAGAGAGGAGAAAAAGGGGATGGAAGATTTTGCAGAAACAAAAAGTCACCCTCCCCCCGCTCCTCCCTGCCATTTCCCGGGCTCTCTGTCTTCGTTCGTCTTTTCTCGGACACTATCGGAAATCGAAATGCTCACCCTCGATACGCTTGTCCCCGTTGAACCACTCGACGCTCGGCACGGGTCTTCCTTCGGCACTCTCGCATCTCAATGTGATGGCCGAGCCTTCATTCATTGGCCCGAGAACCCTGCCGCTCTCGAGAGTCTGCTTTGTGTCTTCATCTATCACGCGGATGGACGTCGGTTGGACTGTAAGAAAATCAAAGCCGTTAGAAAAGGTCTGCGGATTTTTCGCGCTTAGCCACTTCTTTATTGGCATTGTGATTTCCGTGGTTTCTAATCACGACTTTAGATGTGATTCCGTCGAATACCAGGAAAGATTTATGTTGCGGGGGATTTTTCATCGCTAAATTTCTCGTCGAAATTATAGCTTTCATTCCTATCCTACATAGGAATTTGGTACCGGAAATCAGCTAGTTCCCTTGGTAGGTTTCTAGGTAATTATAGGATCTTGACTAGTTCCCTAGCTAGGGTCCTACATCGGAAACTAGTTGATCTCTGATCCTAAATTCCGACCTAGGACCCTAGCTAGGAAACTAGGTAAAATCCTATAGCTACCTAGGAACTTACCTAGGATTCTACGTAGGAATTTGGCACCAGAAATCAGCTAGTTCCCTTAGTAGGTTCCTAGGTAGTTCTAAGATCTTGGCTAGTTTCCTAGCTGGGGTCCTAGATCGAGAACTAGTTGATGTCTGATCCTAAATTCCGACCTAGAACCCCAGCTAGGAAACCAGGCAAGATCCTATAACTACCTAGGAAACTACCTAGGAAACTAGCTGATTTCCGGTGCCAAATCCCTATGTCGTATCCCAGCTAGATTTTGTTAACAGGGATCACACTTAAATATACGCGTAAAAATATATTCCACGTAAAAAATTATACATACTCCGTACATATTTGTCGAAAATGTCGATCCATATTTTCACTCATATTGACAAATGTTTATTAAATAATATTTTAAGCATTATTAACAAATATATTAAATATGAAATTGGACTAATTTCTTACAGCAATGTACCAAGTGACAATTCAATTATTTGTGTGACATATTTGACTAAAATATATTCATTACACGTGATGTATCATGAATGGAAATATGTGTTGAATCTTTTATGCTCAAACAACATCATTGGAACTATACGTATACGAGTTAAATAAAAAAAAAAATTTTTTTACTCCCATAACAATTTGTTCTTCAATCCCATAAATATCGTCGACATTTTTATTGATAAACATAACTTTTAACGCGAAAATTGAAATATTCAAGAAAAAGCAATTTTCGCGCGATATGTGTTTTCCGCATACTTGATAGTTATCTGGAAAAACGGGCGTGAAAAATGTCTCTCGTCCGAGAGTGTCAAAGTCCAAAATTCATGGGCGAATATTTTGGAATACGTTTTTTGGGGGCAAAGAGAAGATACATAGCAAGCTCTTTGCATAAAAGATAGCCAACATTGAAATGGCCGGAATGGAAATTAACAATTGTCGTTCTCCATTAATTTCGAAAATAGAATTAAATCCACTTCGAGAATTCTTTCAAATCGCCTTATATATAATTTATCTGGAACAACTTTTGATCTTCTGCGTAAAGTATCCTTTTTCTATCAACGACCTCACTTAATTCGGCCCGGAAGGAAAAACACATTTATCCGAAGAAAAGAAGTTGATTAGATCTTCATTTGGCTAAAGATATCTTATAGAATTTGATCCGAAATCCAGTCGAATAAAAGAGCGTCTTATTACGCAATTTGTCAGAATTAGACGCTGCCAATTGGCGCTTCGTTTAGCGGGCTCCTTTCAAATTCGCTGAATTAATATCATTTTTGAATCGCACGAAAGCCGTCGTTTAATTTGTTTAACATCTTCGTCCCGGGGGAGGGGGGTGTAGCTTTAATCTATCGGCCAGCGTTATCAATGCGATCGTTTAAAAGATTAAAAACAAGCCAAAAAGTGTAATCAACAAAAAGCCTTTTACGTCCGATCCGCTCGGTACCGCGGTCCCTCATACCGGCGACAAAAAACAATCGCACTTGTAAAATTTTAAACGAGGCTAGTTTTTACTCGCGAAATTAACGCCCCATCAGCGACGAAAACCACTTTTATAAATGGCCGAGGAAAATTACGTACGTCTCGTTGTAGTGAAGCACGCGCGAGTACGGAAAAGCCAGGAGAGTGGATCAAAAAGAAGGGAAACGTCAGAAAGCTGACTCTGCGAACCGGTGCACGGATGAGGTTATAATATTATCCGTGTAGAAAAACCAGTTCCATGTAAAAATCAACATATATGTGGCGTAAATGTCATGTATATAAATTTTTACGTGTGGTATAATGCCACTATTGGTAAATAGTAAGCCCAATACTGGCATACAACTGTTGGCAATCTTATTAATCTTTGATACTTATTTAAGATTAAATTTTTATTTGGAAAGTAGTTATAATATAAGACATTTGATTTAATTAATGGTCATCAATTTATTTATTTTCTTTTTAAGATGTGATAGTTATTGTTAAATGTAATTTCTGCAAGGTTATGTATCATCAATCAAATGTGAATAAAGTTTACATATATTAATTATATATGTATAATGTATGAATTATGTATGAGCCAGATGTAAATAATTTTTACCTGTAAATATTGTAATCACTGTATATAGGTGAAATAATTACAGGTAGTAAGTTTAATGTACGTGCGTGGCCAATAATTTATTCGTATCATTTAAAACATAATTGCACATTGCCAATACATACAGTGGCGCTCACGTACTTAAGGACATAGAAAATAACTAACTAAATTTGATTGCATACGATGAAATACTAATATATTATATTTCTAATTAAATTATAACATATTTCTAACATTTTTGTATATATTTTGTTATTATTTTATAATAAATTACATAAACTTATATTAAATAATTTAATTCAAAATAAATGTATGTAGTTCATATACTTA
>JABFPN010005865.1:0-12392 GCA_022817305.1 Leptoteleia sp. ZL-2020
TTCACTACCTAAAATTACTTATGCTTTTCAAATACAACGTAACTTTTGGAAATAGACTTTTTATAAATTCAAAAACTTAGAAAACTCATTTCCAAAAGTTACGTCGTATTTGAAAACCATAAATAATATTAGGTAGTGAATAATATTCTCCCAATGACATAGGATGGACGTACGTTGGCCGATTTTTAAATCTTGTCGTTTAAACAATTATAAATAAAAAGACACTGATTCCGTGAATATAGCACTGATATTTCACCTTAACAAAAGTTTTAGCACATTCGTTAGGCATGGGAAAATTTAATTCAATTACAAAACCAGAATTTTTAATGCGATGCCGTAAGCATTAATTACTAGATTGGGGCGTTCTTTGTTTTTATAAAAATATATAAGAATTAATTAATATACTTAGTTTTAGCACATTTTCTCAATTTGGGAGATTATTTAACGTTGAAGTAACTGAAAGTTTGTCATCAATTTTAAGCGAATTTGAAGTGCATACATTTTTTACAGGGATACCACTTATGTCGCGTTTAAGTTCAAACAATTCACTCGATTAAAAAAGGATGCACTTATGTGAATAGAATTATCTGTCCTTTTTACCACTAAACGTATTACACAGAATGATAATATTTTTTTGATGTATTCTAAAACAAAGATTGATTTTTTTAATTTTTCACATTTAGTAACTCAGACTAACTTATCTATTATTTTAAGTCAGGAGGACGTGCATCGGCATAGAATCCATATTTTTTACTTTGTGTGTATATTGATCACGCACGGGCTAAGCAACAAAGATAGAACTATACAACCTTATACCTCTCTCTCGTTCCAAGTTTACGAATCGAGCGCGCGTTCCAGTGCACTTATATTTCAGTGAGAATAATCCATGTAAGCCTACAAACCCTGTTGAACGCTGGTGAATGCGCTTACGTTGAATGAATACAAATAGAAACTTTAATAAATTGTATTTCATAGAATTAGTGGTCTGATTTGAGCTGAAAATGTCACTCAGTCCAGGAGATCCAAATTCCTTTTCACGACCAGGTTTTTCTATAATTTATTAATTTATAACTAATTAAAATAATGTGATAAGACTCAAATTTATTTTATTAATGATTATATTTTCTTTTAAACTACTACTGAAATTTCTATTTTAAAAGAATTGTGTCATATTAATATAGAAGTATGTAATTTTTTACTTTTTATTTCTGTATTTGTTATTTCGAACTCTCTTTTATACTTGATTATTTTTCAAAGTATTATGAATATTATTATCAAACATTTTTAATGAATGAGTCTGAGTCTTTACTCTTAAGTGTCAAAAGATAATTGAGCATATCTCTATGCAAACCACCTTGTAAAACTTTCCATTCATTACATGGATGTTGAAGGAAATAGAAACTAATGACTCATTACTAATTGTTTTCTATTACAATAATAATCTTTTTCCAATTAATTGTAGGAAATAAAAAATGAATAATCTAATTATATAAATTTCTTTTCATTTTTAGACAGATTATTTGTAATTAATAGAAGGAAATAAGAAACGATATAAATATAAAAATATGTATCAGCTTATATGTATATGTTAATGTAAATGATTCAAAAACTATCAAAATAAAATAATACCATTCAGCATAAGATTATTCAATTGTAATCCACATAATCTATACAAGACTGTTCAGTTATAATCTACATACCTCATGTTCATCTGTTAAACAAAGATAAATTGTCTGAATTATTAAGTATTCAATATTAAATTAAAATTTTAATATATATTTATAGCATTGATAATATTTATAATAATATGAATAATGAACAAATTATAATTGACACTTATTTAAATAAAAATTCAAAAACCCTATAATTACTATTTTGTTTAATAATTATAACAACGCATGAATAAACTTTGAACTTTGTCCTGTCACAAGTTGATTTAAAGAAAAGGCTTGGTATTTAATTAAATGTCATATTTTTGTGGGTAAATTTATATATTACAATTTATAAATTTTAAACCTTTAAATAATGAATAAACTTATTCTTACAAAACTAAATAGCATGTATTTTAATTTGAATTGCAGTTTTTAACAATATCCTGTGATATTTTCAGACTTAGCTATAGTAAATCATACTCATTTGCAACTCAATGTCAATTTTGATAAAAATATCTTGGAGGGTAATGTAACCCTTAATGTTGAGAAAAAAAAGAATACTGATTATTTGGTAATTATAGTATATTTTATTAGTTATAATTCTAAATATTTATAAAATTAAATTAAACTGTTCTAATTTACATTATTTATATGCAGATACTTGATGTAAATGGATTAGTTTTGCTTTCTATCATAAATGCAATTGATGGAAGTACACTTGATTATAATGTGAGTGATACAGTCACGTTTGGTTCTAAATTAAGTATTAAATTACCAAGTGAAAGTGTTGATGAAAACAGGTAATTTATATTGGCAATATAAAATTTAATAAATATTGCTTTCGTATATATAATGCTTGCATTTGTTATTAGATATAAAATAAAAATAAGCTACCAAACTTCACCAAACGCAACAGCGCTACAATGGCTGAAACCAGAACAAACTGTTGGTGGAAAGTATCCTTATTTATTTTCGCAATGTCAGGTAAAAAGATTATGTTAATTAATAATTTATATTTAAATAATTTTTTCATTCAAAAGTCATGGGATGTATGAGTGGTGACAAAGTTGTGTATTTAGATTCCTTTTTTATGTTAAGCTTACTTATATTCTTTATTTATATATATAATTTTACATGAATGACATGATTAAAAATTATATAAGCAGTACTTATATTCTCTTTGATGACATCATATATTTTAAATTTAAATAATATTGAATATTTCTCTGTTTACTCTTCAGTTTTGTGTATTACATTTCTATTACATTAAATATTTTCTGTAATACATTATAAAAACAAATAATAAAATCGTTATTTTTAGGCAATTCATACAAGATCTATGCTTCCTTGCCAGGATACACCATCTGTTAAAGCAACATATAGTGCAGAGGTCGGTTAACAATTATTGTATTAAAATTATGTTGATTAAAATTTTCCCTAAGAGTGCATTCTGAATCAACGGCGAAGAATTGTATTACTTTCGATGCATTTGTCATGAAAGTGGTTTACTAATTCAATATGGTCCAATTAAAATGTTTTCTTAGATTTCAGCTCCAAATCATTTGAAAGTAATTATGTCTGCTATTCGGGACGGTACTGTAGAAGTTAACAATTCAACAACATTACACAAATTCAGTCAAAACATACCTATTCCATCTTATTTAATAGCAGTCGCAGTGGGTGTTTTGGTTTCCAAAAAAATAGGTCCCAGATCACATGTGTGGTCTGAAGAAGAGTATATTGATCAATGCGCTTATGAGTTTGAAAAGACTGAAGATATGCTTCAAGTTGCAGAAGAATTGTGTGGGCCATACATTTGGGGTACGTACATATATATTTTCCATGATAGATTCTGGGACATTCTTCTAAATGAAAATCTGTTTTAAAATATAATATGACAATTCAAAGTTCATTTGAATTTTGTATTTTAAAAACGTTTCATTCTTCAATTCCACAACATAACTCACTATCCTCGAGTCAGAAGCAAATTTTATAATCATTTAAATTTAATGATAATTTTTTTAGGTATATATGATCTTCTGATTTTACCTCCAAGTTTTCCTTTTGGAGGTATGGAAAATCCATGCTTAACTTTTGTAACACCAACTTTACTTGCTGGAGACCGCTCATTGACCACTGTTATAGCCCATGAAATTGCTCACAGTTGGACTGGAAATTTAGTAACAAATGCAAACTTTGAACATTTTTGGCTAAATGAAGGGTTTACTAGATTTGTTGAAGACAAAATTGTTGGAAAATTACATGGAGAATCTTACAGACACTTTATGTTCGAATTGGGATTAACTAATTTAAGAGAAACAGTATGAAACAAATTTATTCTTTAAATCTGAGGAAGAAGTGTTACATTAATTTGTAAAATAAAACAATCCTAAAAAATTAGTAAAAATGTTAATATTGAATACAGGTAAATACACTTGGGGAAAACAATCAATTGACGAATTTAATACCAAATCTAAGTGGTATTGATCCAGATGATGCATTTTCTTCGGTACCTTACGAGAAAGGTCAAATATTTCTCTTTTACTTGGAAACACTTTTGGGGGGAGCTGAAAAGATGGATGATTTTTTACGAAGCTATTTGAACAAATTTAAGTACAAAAGTATAGTATCAACAGACTGGAAAGCATATATGTATGAATATTTTGCATCAGAAAAAAAAGTAAGTTTCTTACTGAAATTTCTTATTAGTAATATTGAAACTTTTAATTTATAAAAAATAAGTATAATTTTATTTTTTTTTCTAGTTACTTGATTCTGTAGATTGGGAAGCATGGTTTTACAAACCAGGAATGCCGCCAATTGTACCAGATTATAATCACAGTTTAATACAAAATTGTACTAAATTAGCAGAACAATGGATATCCTGGAATGAAGACAAACCTTCTCCTTTTAATAAAACTGATATCGAGACATTATTACCAATGCAAAAATATTACTTCTTGGAAGAATTATTTAAAACTAATCAACAGTTATCAATCAAAAAATTACAGACATTGATGGAAACCTATGGATTTAATGAGAACAAGAACTCTGAAATTCGGTAAATTCAAACTTTTGTTTTATATAAATTTCCCGACACATTTTAAAACTTTCATTATTTCAATTTATAATTCAAATGACTTATAAAAGCTTTTTAACTTCAAATGATTTAAAAATCTTTTTTTAATCATCAATAATTAATATTTAATTAGGAAATTATTATTTTAGGTTTATTTGGTTAAGATTATGTATTAAACATCGATGGGAAATAAAAGTTAATGATGCTTTGAAGTTTGTCTCAGAAGTTGGTCGAATGAAATATGTTAGACCAATTTACCGCGATTTATACGATTGGGTGGAAATGCGACAAAAAGCAATAGATAATTATAATAAAACCAAGGACAAAATGATGTATGTTACTGCAAAAATGGTTGCTAAAGACTTGCACCTCAATGAATAAAACAATTATAGTTTGAAAATTGATATATTGTTTAAAAGTATGACTTTTGAAAATGAAATAAATATTTCTATATAACTTTTATTTACAATAGTTTTTTATTTACGACAACAATAATTTGAACACACCACCTATTGGATAACATAATTTTTAGGATAATGTAAAAGAGATGGAAATTCTTCGACCTCATCTTTCGGAATTTCATCAAATCTCTTTGGTACAGGTCTTAGTTGTTTTAACTGATTACTGACGTTTTCTAAAATATCCTCTGGTACATCTTCTTCAGGGAAAATATGAAGCCTTTGCATTGTGTGACGACGCTGTATATTTCCATCCATACTTGAATACATAGCTTTTCTCATAATCTGAAAATATTTTTTATTAATTAATATAAGCTGAATCATAAAAAAAGGTTTTATATTATATTTTTAAGTAACTTCTGAATGGAATGCAATTTAAAAATTTTAAGTTATAGTTAATTATATTCAATTTCATATTCGTTCTAATTAAATTAAATATAATCTATACATGCAATAATTAGTTTACCATTGTAGGATCTTTGCTATGCAATTCCCATGCAAGTGTCCAAGTAGCACCCTTAGCATACAGAGTATGGTGAAAATATACACGTTTTCTCCATTCATCTCCCTTTAAAGCTATGTGCTTGCTGTTTATAATAACCACATGATCTCCACAATTATCTGCAATAAATTTATTTAGCACGCAAACAATCAATGAAAAGTAATGTAAGACATTAAATCATAAATCGTATTTCAAGACTTACTCATTGGATGATAAATTGGTTTGTACAATCCCATTAAATATTTCTTCAAATAAACAGCACTTTCATATGGATCTTGCCATTTTGCATCATAGATGTGCCAAATACGAGCAAACGTGGCCCATTGCTGTAAACATTTATAATTAATTTCCTAACTACAATTTAAATTTAAAAATATTTAAAAGATTATTAATAACAATAAAAAAACATATATTTGATAGAAAAAAATTCAAGGCTTTAATATATCAAGTTAAATACTTGAACAATGTCTTTCTTTCTACTATCAAAGTCCTTTTGTCAAATATAAACAACTATGTTTATTCATTCAATGATCAGTGATGGATTAAGAATCAGGATATTATTTAAGTTTTTTCCTATTATACTGCTAAATCTTATTTATTATATAATTCTCATTTATTATCATTTAATTTCAATTCTATTTTACTGCTAAATCTTAGATATGATTTTTCATGAATATTAGTATTTCTAGGCTAAATATTAAAAAATTAACTAAATATTCATAAACAGTAAATGTTTTCAAATTTATTATTAAATATTATGATGACTTTAAAGTTAGTTGATTTACACTAGAACCATCGAATTAATTAATAATAAATAAAACCAAAAGTAACTTAACCAATCAGAGAAAATATAACAATGTACTTTGTTTATTTTTGTAATTTGAAAAAATGAAGCGGGGGCAAAACCAAACTCGGTGATTTAAAGTTTTTTCAGCTATTTGTAAATTCACCTGAAAATTTACTTTTGCTTTAACTCATAACTTTACTCTTGAATTTACGCCTAGATTTGTTTTTATGTATGATCGTAAATTTACGGTGAAGTGCCAATGACAATGGTTATCATAATAATATTTACCTGCGCTCTACGGACGAGTGACATCGCTAATTAAATTATTTTTGTTAATGTCGATTAATTTTATTATTTAACATTTAATAAGACATGCATTAAAATGTAAACAATCCAAATAAAGTTGCAAATATTCGTGGAACACTCTCGCCGTATTGAAAACTGTTAAAGTTACTGAACGATCCATCTACCGATGTGTTCGAAAATTATATGCGATAGCGTTAAGTGCGTTTTCATGTGTACTAAGGTTTGCGTAGCCAACCCTGTTTTAACTGTAGATTTAATTTTTTTTGGAAATCTCAGTTTTTAGTTTTGGCCTCCAAATTTACAGTTTTTAATTTAAGATTAGTACTATTAATTGTTTTAATATTTTAATAATATAATTATTATTATTATTTAATAACACCAGTATTAGTATTATATTATTGTTACAATGTTTTAATAATATTGATTATTATGTTTTATTTTTTAAGTTTCTTTTGTTGTACTGATTAAACATTTGATTATCACATGATTTTATTGTTTATTTTTCTCTATAAGTGTTTTTATTATTATTCACATTCAATAACACAAGTAAACAAAAGCTGTAAATTTACTATTTTTTATCTCACATTTACAGTTTTCTAATGGAAGAAATTTTATATTTATTGTGCCACATACGTGCCTTTTAAGTATTATATAATAAAATTATTCGATACTAATATAAATAACTTAATCGGCAACGTCATTCATTGGAATTGCAAAGTCCGAATTTGTAAAAGTTTTGCTTTTAAACATTGCATCAATGTTTAAAGTATAATTGTTTTATTCATGTAGGTGCGAGTCCTTGGCAACCTTGTGCAGTAATTTTTTTTGTTTTTAGTATTTGTCCTTAGTTTGCCTTTATGACCAATCTCTTGATGTATTGAAGACAATGTATCAGAAACTGGATCAGTATTAAATTTATCTGTTGGTTGCTTTCTCCAAATGTATATAATATTTTTCTTTTGTTGTAATCAAATCATTATATTGAAATAAATCGTAAATTATGATAAAAAGAAGTTAATGCCAACAGAACCATTTGAAAAAATATCAGTTAATAATTGAGTATGTACATGATATCAGTATAAAGTTTCATGGGCGTTTATTAATGATAAGGACATGTTCGGTTAATTTAATTAAAACTCATAATTTTCTATGGTACAATGGCGTTTATACGTAGTTATATTAGTATTTTTGTATTGTTTACATTTTTTATTTCTCTCGGTATATCAAATATTTTACAGTGCAAAGACATTATTAGCAAATCCGTAGATATATCTTTAAAAAAGCATTTACTGTGTGATTACGATACCGGTATTCGACCTAGTTTAAACAGAAAAAATGCAACTGAAGTTACTTTTGCAATGATACCAAAATTTGTTGAACTTGTGAGTAATATTTATTATTAGATAAGTATTTAATTTTCATTCATATTAATGTAAAATATTTAATAGGATGATTGGTCAGGTACTTTTGATGTTCACGCTTGGACGTTTCTCGTAAGTTACATTTCATTTAAATAATAATTATTACTTAAGTACGTATATTTAAAGAATCATTGTACAATAAAATGTATGTGACTTTTTATGGCAAACTCATCTTCAAGTGGAAAATTTTAGGGGTGGACTGATGTTCATTTAAATTGGAGTCCTAATAAATTCAATAATACTTACGCATTGCATATTAATACGGATGAAATATGGACCCCGGATATTTCAGTGCATAATTCGTAAGCACAATTTAAGTTTATCTGTACATTATCATACATTGTTTATACCAATAAAAGAATGAGATTGGATGAAAAAATTATACCCTATAATAAATTATGTTTATATATATCGAGAAATTAAATATCTATTGTATTACAGGGGTGACTTAAGTAAAGAACAAAATGAAATACCACTCACAAAATGTGAACTTCGATTCAATGGTGCAATTGTATGTGTTGCTCCAACTACTTATACTGTGCACTGTGAAGCTGATTATACAATGTGGCCTTATGATATTCAAAATTGCACCATTCAAATAGCATCGTGGTCTTATAGTGATATGGAAATTACTTTTAAACTGGTTCGAAATGGGGTAACTAGCATTAGATTATAAATTTAACTATAATTTTAATAAAATTTCAATAAACAAGAACTAACAATATTTAGAAAAAGTATTTGAATAAATATGTTTATTTAAAAAAAAGTACTTTTTCTCAGACAGATTTTAAATTAGCATTTCATTTTCGAGTATTTTATTTCTATCATTTATTGCAGAATAAATAATTTTTATCAAATATATTAACTTACAAATATATAATTCATTTCAGATTATGATAGAAGATTATAAGCCCAATTGGCAATGGAAACTTGTATCGTATGGATCAAGTTATCATAAAATTAATTATAAATTTAAATATGAAGAAAGCACTCCCATGATAACTATATTTTTCTTGTTAGAAAGACAAGCAAGTTATATGCATTCTATCTACATTACTCCCGTATTTGGTAATTATATATAGAAAATAAAATTCTTTTTCTATATGTTAAATGATTTGAATTTATGACATGAAATATAGTTGTAACAATGTTTGCTTACCTAGACTTCCTGTACACTATTCTGAGCAGAGCTCAAACTGTTTTTATTGGATTGTCTTTTTTAACCAATAAAAAGGGTTTATGAGCGTTAATATTGTTCTTTTCATCTCAATTCAACTTTTAACGACTGTTCAGTATGAAATTTTAATATTATAATAGCAAGTAATTTAATGATTTTATCAAAATTTTAATGACTTACAAAGAAATAAATATAATTAAATAATAATAAGTAGTTACTTATAAAATAAATATAATTAAATTAATGTTTATTTGAAACAAGCTTAATTAAATTATCGTTAAAAAATCATTTCAGTTTTGATTCTTCTAACGTTATCAACATTATGGTTAGATTCAAGATCGTCAGAACGTATCACACTGGCTTGTATGAATTTTATTTGCCATCTTTTAGCTATATATAATTTTCATTGGAACCTTCCTTATAATGGATCAGTAGCTCCTCATTTATGTAAGTTAATAATGTATTTCACAACGCTCATCCTGGTTATAGGATCACATGTTTTCATAAGAAAAAAATGCTAATTTAATTTTTTAAATGCAAACTTGTGATCATTTAACCAGGACATATTCAAGATATTTAATAGTATATATTACTTATATACCTAATATATCCCACAATTATGCTGAGATTATCTTATGGAACTGAGTAATTTTCGATTTTTAGTTATAGCGATTGCTGTATACATAATTTCTACTTATCAGTAGATAAACAAAAATTTCTTTTCTTTTTTCAGTGATCTTCTACGAATGTTCATTGATACTTGCTGCCTTGTCCCTTATCATATCAGTGATTCTCCGTGAAATCCACGAATTTAACTTTGCACCACCTACTCTTATCAGTTCAGTAACTTCTTTTCTGCTAAAAAACAAAATTGGTCAGTTGTTGATTTTAAGTATCTTAGATCCAAAAGAATCGGCAAGTTTAGATATCGGTGCAGACGATACCGAGAATTTTGTAAATTCCTGTAAAAAAGAAAATGTTTGGAAATATTTCGCCATTATCATTAATTGGGTATCAATTACCAGTATTACTTTTATATATATAGTTATCTTAGGAATGTATATACCACGAAAAGCGTTTTAATTAGTATATAACAATTAAGGTAATATTAAATTACTGCTTGTTTAACTTCACATACCCATACATATAAATAATGTAGTAGTTTTTACTTGGCACCCACACATGTATATATACATGCGATACTGTTGAGCGATTTTTTCCTATAAACTTAAATAAAAGATAACTAATAGACAGAATAAAGTTGAAAGTAAAAAAAATACAAATACATTATGTATGAAGAAATGTTAGATTCTATAAAATTTAATATAATCTTTTACGTTACATTTTACAATTATTTATTAATCAAAATTATAAGCATAATTTTTAATTTATTAAACATATTTTTTTTTAATTTATAATTATTTTAAATTATTATAAAAATTAAAGTTAATGCTCTATATGTGAATATAACTGTAATTTACTAACAATTTAAACTATAATGGTTAAAATATCATATCAATTAATTGTAATTTCTGTTATAAAATGTGCAACCGAAAATTTATTATATTTATATACATGTTTATAAGTTTTCTTCCTTTATTTTTGCCAAATTATTTAATATTATTTTACAATTAATCCTTATGTTATGAAATTTGCTACATTATAATTAATTATAAAGGTAAATTTTATATAAACAATGAATTGAAAGTGTAATGAATTTTCTATTGCACGTTGGATAATAAAAATTATACGAAAGAATTACTACGAATGAATCTACACGAACTTTACCCTGGGTACTTTTTGTTCGGGCTGAGTTATCGTTTTTATTTTATCTTCATGTTACAAAAAAGAAAAATTAATTTTTTATAGACTTTTATTTTTTTTGTTTATAAATCACAAATTGAGCATGAAAAATATATCCATAGTATAGAATAATTTATTTCGTTTATCACATAATCAGATTAATAAATATTTTGAATAAAAAATATGGTACATAATTTTGAAATGACATAAACGGTATGTTAATTTATTATCAGTTAATCGATCTCGAATCAAATAAATAATTCATATACAATAATTCGAAAAACAATCATTCGAAAGTGTTGAACCAATCTTGTAACATTGGCAGCTTCTGGGATACTTCGGCAATCACGATACAGCCTTACATTGATTATTCGTCTAATACGTTAGTATGATAATTACAATCTAAAAGTTACAAGTACTCCCAATAATCGTCGATATATTCCTTTCTCTCTCATTCTCACTCTATAATTTGTATCATTTTTGTCAGGCTCCTTCCCAGCTGCAGTCTTCCAATTGTTTCATTCACGCGCAGTAAAAAATCATTTTTTTCTCCTTTACCTTAACTTTTCTTTTTCCTTATTACTCATCTTTTTTCTTTCTTTTTTTCCTTTCTCTTTTAACTCTTGCTCTTCTTTTTTCTTTTGTTTTTATTTTTTCATTACTACGCTTAACTATCGAAACGCGTGAAATAGTCAGTCTTTCAAGTTTACATATTTGTATATTTAATATTAATATAATTAATATTCATATGCGTATTATTATTATGTTCGAACAAAAACTGTATTTAAAAATGACGATAATAATAATTATCCGCGAATTCATCCTTATAAAAGCATTTTTTAAAGTAATACAAAAATAAATACACACTTTTCAATTTGGGAACCGCGTTTGCTGTCTGTTTTATAGCCATACAAGCTAAGTTTATAAGTTTTATTGTTACGCTTCAAATAACGTTTGAAAATCAACAACCGTTTCGCGCATGAAAATATTAGTATTAAATTTTGCATAAATAATTCATTTATGAAAGAAAGAACTTAATTTAGAACAACAATCGATCGCGTTTTCGATTTTTAATGTCTTTTAGTACACCCAGTTTCTATAGAAGATGGGACAAGCGAATTTGTCAGTGAGAGCATTTAAGTTGGCAGTCCTGATGACAGAGACAAACTGACTCCGCGCGAGGGACAAAGAAACACTACGTTTTTAC
>JABFPN010005866.1:0-12390 GCA_022817305.1 Leptoteleia sp. ZL-2020
GGCCAACGTTATCATCCCAGTACTGTGCCAGTACTGGCAGACAACAGAATCTGTACAGCTGCCAGTACAGGCAGTACGGCCGCCAGTACTGGGCCAGTGCTGGGCCGTATTGTAATTTCCACATGGGGATATTGTCAATATTCAAAGAAACCAGTATTATAAGATAAGTTTGCAAATTTTATTATTTATTTACCATTTTTAATCCTTCAACTTTAATGACATTATTTCTTACTTCCAAAAAGTAGAAGTATATACGAAATTTGTTCTCACTATATTATTAATAAAAATATTTACCATTTCTTTGAAATAATCCGAACGCAATTAATAACAAAGTAAACTATTTCCGCATTTACAATCGAACAACACTGTTGTTGATTCATTCGTCCGGATTCCCTTCTACGCGACAATACCCACTTATGACAACTCGAGCTAATATCAATTATAACATCACTCGATCGGCCGAGAAAAGAAGAGTACTCGATTGAGAGTCGAGGAGGGGGATAGGCGCGGCGCACTTTGAACGAGCGATTCCGATCCGTCAGGCGGCGTGATTAATGCGTTCTCGCTAAGCTCAGATAACTTCATCCGCGATATGGTACCGGCCAACGTACGCTTTCCCCGTTTCGCCCCATCTCCCAAGCAAGCTCGCCGTTTTGTGCTTTTTAACGCGCGCGTTCTTTTCTCCAACGAACTGATCTCGCTCAATATTCATCGCGCATATTGTTTCTTTTTTGTTGCAGGTACGTAATAAACGCCAGAGCTCTCTTCCCAGCTGTTTATTGTGGCCGCGTCACGGAATAATGTTCACGGCGTAATACGTATTGTGAGGCTGTTTTTGTTTGCAACCTTTTTTATGTTTGCACGATGATGAGCTTTATGGGACTTTAATTGAGCGAAAAGTTGTTTGTAAGGTTTAGGAGAGAAGTGGGTTTATGAAGACCATTGTCATTCGCGGAGATGAACAGGCGCAACACTCTTTCCACGCCTTTAACATTTTCTTTTTTTTGTTTTCTAATATCGTATCTCAGTGTAATACTGCTTGTTCGACAATATTTAACCCGTTCCACGAGACAAATCGGCGATGAAGTGTTTAAAAACACGAATTGGTATTTAACGCATAACTTCGAGGTTCTATTCCCTGATAACATTATTTCTTAACATTCTTTTAAAATGTATTTCATAAATTTGACTACATCCTACACTCACAAAACTGTCTATTTAAGAGTAATAGAATATTCTTATATTATATATTAATAAAATTAATTTCCTTTTAATATAAAAACTTAAATTTATTGTATACTAACTGAATGTTCTTATTTTTAATTGATTTTCTATTAATTTTAATAAGAAAATTTTCTTTGTACAGTTTTCTTAAAGTAAGAATATTTTTTTTCTGAGTGTATTACAAAATATACTCTTTAATTGCACAGATATCCTCGAGTTATTATAAAATATTAATAATAAATATCAAAATTGCTAAAAAATGACTACTCCCATTGCAAACAAAATAATTTTAGTCGATCGAAAATTACGAACTGTTTTACATATTAATTATTTAAAGTTACATTCATCTCGGGAGTCCAAAAAGGATCGATTTTTTTGCCAACACATTTTGCCTTCCCTTTTACGGACACATGCAATGAAGTTCCCCGCGTGGCACTTTTTCATTCGCGTCATTCTCCTAGGCTTTGTCGTGGCAGTTTTGTTTTTTTTCATCTCCGCCGTTAATCGCAGCGGGCTGGCCGCTACATTACGTGCCGACACGCTTCCCATGGGGTGCTTTTTATATTGGGCCACGCACCAAAATAAGCGCGTAAGACCCCTCTCGCTCGCTCGCGCCGGGCCCCACGTGATTTTCGACTCGGCGAGAGTGGCACTCCTCAATTAGTACGTCGGGATGTCGTCGGCCGACCGAAACATGTAAATTCGAAGGGTCGCGTTCTACGTGTCGACGCTTCACGTTACCCAAGGGCTCATGTGTCTGTTTGTCGCCCATAAGCGTCGATAATTGCGCGATAATATCGTGTATTTTAATGAACTCGCCTTGCGCCTCGTCGCTCTTCCTTCAACAGCAAATTAAGATCCAAGCTCCTTTTTGTCTTGCTAAGTTTAATATTTTAATTCCACCCGAAAAGGATATATTGTCATTAAAGGAGGGCCTTGATTGATTGAACGCGAAATGAACTCTTTGACTAAAAGGAGCATCATTTTGGATTTGCGAAAATAAGAGATAAATGGATAACGAAAATTAAAATGAATAAATAATAATCGATGAATTATAAATAGAGTATTGGTTTATTAAAATAACTACTGCATTTGGTGATAAATTCGCCTGAAAATGTCAAAATAATCACGTAACATAAATATAATGGTCTTTTATGCTCTTTTTTTAGTAAAACAAATGTGATGCTTTGCGTTCCGTAAAATAATAAATTTCAACAACTAAAAACGTATGTTTCATTTTTAAAATAAAACACAGTTAATAATATCCAATACTGTTCTCCAGTTGTTTGTTTGAAATAAAATATACTAAAAAATTTATATCTCAAAATTGTCAAAAAATGTTATCTTCATCAGTTTGAAATATTGTATTGATAATTGAACAATTGAGTTGTAAATTTATTGCCGTATTTTAATAAATAATAAACAAATAAAAGCAAGTATTCGGTGGTCTAAATCAAGACATAAAAGAATAAAATTGCCATCTCAATTATCGTCAATGGAAGCTACCCGGGTGTCACTAATTTGTTCGCCGAATTTATTTCGCAAGGCCTTTAGATCAAATATGTAAAATAATATCGCTAAGCCCGAGACATTTACACGAGGCGACGTGACGTGTTACGTAACGAAGGGACTTGGCCGTTTTCGGAGGAAGTTCCACCTGTCGTCGAAATGTGGGTCACTCGTCTCATATTATTTGCGCACTCCCTTCAGCCACATGTGCTCGTTGTTTTTGTCCTCCTCTCTCCGTTTTCCGAATTCCTTCTGGCTCGCTTTCACGTGAACGTCTATTTTGCCATTGTCTAGTTATTTTTTTTTTACCGTCTCCTCCTTCTCCTTCTTTTTTTCTTCCCCATCACTACATTGATCTCCTTCCTCCTCAGCCCGAGGCGTCTTTTTGTATTTATAGCATGGGCTTTTGTACGATGTTCGCTCGCGACTTTCCGAATTTTAGAAAGTTTATCACAAACATCGACATTTGCTTAGTCAAAAAGTGACGTACAAGGTAAACAAAACTTCAGCAATAGGTGCACAATAAAATTTGTTAATCTAGTGACAAAATTTAAAAAGTTTATTTTTTTCTGCCTAAATTGAGTTCTTGTCATTAAACACTTTGAAAGAATTATGACAAAAACTTTTTATAATCAATTTCATTCTTTATATTTTTAGCAACTTGGTATATTTCCTTTTGTTATAAATATGCGACATATTTAAATAAGAAAAGGTAACGACAGTTCCCATAAAATTGTCCCTTGCTTTTATTAATGTTAATGCACTCTTTGACACAGTTTAATGGAGTTCCTTCTAAATCATAATTTTTCTTGAACGTAATCTCATTAATAAATCATTCATGTAATTCAAAGATAAATCAAATTTAATGAATTAAATTACACAATAATTAATTTACACGCATAATTTATTAATTACACAATTTTATTGCGCAAGTATTGCGCGGCATAATTGTACAAGCCGAGCTACATTTTATTTACCTTGTATCGATTTACTGAATCGCACTTTACGGTCTTATTAATAATTTTATGACGACTAAAACATGCACCCTCAATTCCCTTAAGTTTAATTGTACAATAAAAAACTGGAAAGTACAAACTGCCGGATATATTATACCCCTCCTTATCGTGCTGCGGCTTTATTATTATATTGGTTAATAATGGGAAGAAATTGTACGGTAGCAGGTGGTCCCCATCGGGGTGTGTTTAGTCATGAAATTTCGATTTTTCTTGACTTCACTCTCCCGTTAAATAAATGACTTGACGATAAAAAAAAAAAAAAAAAAAAAAAAGAAAACCACACAATATCGTGGAATCCGAGCCGGGCTCGTACCCCAGTTCGGTTCGCCAATTTTCATCATTTAGCGCTGCCTTCGAACGGCCAACAAGCGCGACGTGAACCGGTCGTTCCTATCGCGATCTTCCGTGATAGATGAGGGTTCGGGTTCATTTGCTGTTTATCGAGGTCGAACCGGTCAAATCAGTTCGCTTTTCGTGTTTAACACAAAGTAGATATTTTTCGTAGGTGAGATGACAAAATAACTCCACTGATAACGTTTAATGAACGGAACGGCGTTTAAATTAAATCGAACGACAAATGTGCGAGAATTTAAAAGAGGAAACAATTTTCAAAACTGCTTTCATCTCTCTGAACGTGTTCTTGAAATTTTGGTTTTGTATGTAAATGAAAATAAAAAAAAAACCTATTCTTTTCTTTCTTTTATAATTTTATTTTCTAGTCTTATAATTAATTTATAATTAATTGCTCTTTTACTACATTTAGTAGTAAATATTTTCATTCATTAGAGATTTATATAATCTTTAATTTTTATTATTAATGTTTCCTCAATCTGATTTATGAAGCATTTGTTTGATACGTAGAGTTCAGCATTACTATATTATTTCTGCCTGTGTACATTGTACTGAACTTATTGAAATTAGGAAACGGATAAAAACTTTTAGAAAGAGTAATTAATTTTGATTATATTTCTCTTTTAAATGTAAAATAAATGAGAAACATTTCGCAGCAAATAATATAAACATTAAAAGAAAAAGAACATAAAGAATTATTATTAAAATACTTATTATTATTCTCTATCTTATAATATTATCTGAATGAAAAGGTTTTATTACGTTAATAAAGATAAAGTTGTCGAATGCTATTTCTATTTTATCATTATAACGTGTGACCATACTGAAAGATAGTGACAGCATCAGGAAAATCTTTGAAAGTGATTATGATAGTAAAATCAAATAAGAGATTGTTCTAAAACAAACATTGAATGGCAAACAAGGTTGTTGAATTTAACAATTGAAAATATTACAATGTAAAATTATAATGACAAGCAAGTGTATTTGATAAGATTATGTATTGTACTAAACTTGTATAGAAGCAAGGACTATATATCAATAATGTAATGTTTCGGACACGTAATGTATCATTGTTTGCAGAACACTGTTAAACATTATTATATTTTTTTCTCTCCGTGTACTGAGAATATGTAATTAAAATTTGCAAGTGAAAATGTTTCCTTCTAAATTAATGCAAATAAATCATTATACAATGTTTTGTTTTACATTAATGTAAGCAGAAAATAATCGAAATTGCGAGATTTTTAATCTCAATCAGATACACGAAAAAAGCAATTCAGACGAGCAAAATGTTTATTTCCATTGATACATCTTTTATATTCGCGTTTTTGGCCGGCGTGCCAACTAAACTCAAGGCAAACTTTTGTAGATAATATGATGGCAATCATGTTAACTGCATAGACGAGCTCATTTAACAACTTATAATAATGTTTGAGAAGTACCAAAACATTATCATAATTAATCTTGATTACTAATGCATTTAATATCATACTTTTTTCTTAAATATTTAATTAATGTAATAAGCAGCTACAATAATAATTACAATATTACTGATTATGGTTTATGAAAGCATAATAATGTATTCAACATGAAGTAAATATGTTAAAAAAATGTTTTATTGCTTTGAAAAAAAAAAATGGTTTACAATTCCTAGCTATTTGAGTATATTAGTATAATTATATCCATTGAAGATATAGCGTACGTATCGACATTCAAATACTGTGTTCAAGGATTCGTATGCATCTCAGAGGCATGTGTATACTTGCAGTAATTCAAAACATACAGTGCACCTGAAGTTGGGCAAACGTATCCTTGTTCCAAACGTGTATTTTTTGAGTGTGGTACAACAAAAATAAAAAAAAAATTAAAGCAGCTTTAGTTTCACTTTTACTATAAAAATTTACGATTATAGTGATAAGAAAATCTTACGAACATAAAATATTACTTAGGAAATTACATTCAACATTACCTGAAAGTTATGGTACAACAGAAAGTTATGGTACAACAGTTCAACGGATCCAAGTAGCCAGAGTCTTTTTTTGACTTACCTGAAAGTTATAATACATATATATATATATATATATATATATATATTAGTTAAAATGCAATAGTAATTTAATAATTTTAATCTTAATATAGATATAATTGAGATATAATTGAGTTCAATGACTTGACTTTACCGTTTTATTATTAGCATTTTGACCGCATCGTTTACTTGTAGTATTAATCCAAATAAAACAAATCGCAATACACATTATTAAATAAAGTCAAGTCTCTTTAAATATTATCGAAGCATTTTCGTAAATTTTACTATTATCAATATTTTTATCAGAATTTGTTCACTTATTACATCGTGTTTACTTTTTGCCATGGATAAAGAAAAAAAAAAAAAACTTAATTTTCTACTCTAAAACACCTTTGAAATATCACAATATTCAAAAGCCACTTGACTTCTCTCTTCCCTCTAATTTTAATACTCATATACCCGATATACTTCTTTTCCACGTTCATTATGATACCATGAATTATACTGCTAAAATTACAACATAAAAGCTAAATTATTAGGTGCATGTATATTTTCATCTTCTTGGCATTACGTACTACATCAACCGGTCTAATTGCGAGAAGCTAATTTGCGACACTAAATCGTGAATAAAATAACAATCGCAACACCCCAGATGAATTTGCAGATAAATTCTCCAGCGTGTACACTTCATGGAACCGGCTCAGCCATACACGCATAGAAAAAGTCTAATATAATATAAAAGTTTCCAACAAATTAGCTATATGACCATACATTCGAAAACATTGAACAATTATTACTTCAACTTAGCA
The DNA here is from genome assembly GCA_022817305.1 of Leptoteleia sp. ZL-2020. NCBI lineage: Eukaryota > Metazoa > Arthropoda > Insecta > Hymenoptera > Scelionidae > Leptoteleia > Leptoteleia sp. ZL-2020. Next base: position 6,936 of record JABFPN010005866.1, read on the forward strand.
AAACTAGTGAGTTAGTCGGTATACTATTGTTCGAAAACAGCCAATAGTTGTCTATGGATAATTCTTATTACATTATTTCTCTTCGCATACAGCTCCTAAAACTTCAATGTAATTTTGGCGAGACTAATTTTCGGCAATCTAAACCATAAAAACAAAGTTTACTTGGCGCAATTTACACAGCTGACCCCGAGACCGACTGCAAAACGGAATCGCGATGAGAACATAGTCATTCTCCGGCACGGTTTGCTATTGCGCTAACAAATCGCGTGGCAACTAGGCAATTTTAGTTTTGCCAGATTGCAGCGCCATCGCCTTGCGTCTCGAGGTTCGGCGTTGTCAAAATTTGCTAAAACGGGGCGCAGTTTCCCCGGCGGTATCTTTCGGAAAGCGGCACAAATCACGTCCCGACGTTGAGAAACGGGACGAGAATAAAAGGAAGAGTGCGTCGGAGCGCGCGCAGTCGCGGTGGTGGCGATGCGGTGCGAGGCGGTGCGAGGCGGTGCGAGAGGCGCGCGCGCGCTCGGTCTTGCCGTAGCGCTCGCTCGCTCGGCGTCGGCCGCGGAGTACAGCTGTGTGGTGAGCTGCCGTGCCGCTGCTGGCAGCATCAGCTGTCGGCCTTGGTAGGGTGCAATTACCCCGACGGTCCAACGAAGGAGACAGCGCGACAGAGACGGAGCGAGTCGGAATCGGGGGATCATCCTCTGGCGCGTCTGCCTCTCCGCGCGGCCAACATATGCGCTTTTTAACGTCCAGAATAGGTGAATTGTGGCGCTGTTACGGAGCCGCGCCACAATAAAATGTGACGGATCTCCCCGCCCCTCCCCGGCCCGCTCGCCGCTTTCTTCCCATTTCCAAGGGTTGAGATTCGAGGGCGGAGGGGTGGGGGGGGGCACCGGGGGGACACACCGGCTGTGCCGGATCGATGCCTTGCTTGGGTTAGCCTGCGATCCCGAATTTTTACACGCCAACCTCGCCGGCAACTGTCACGTCCCGATCTCGGCCACGACGTTACCTGCCAAACGTTTTGTTTACGTTTGAGTCACCCTCGCGCGCGCAACGCTACGCTCGAGTTGACCGCGATTTACAAGAATGAACCGTTGTATTTTTGTTGCTATTCAACGAACGACTTTGTTTTCTGTACCTTTAGTTGTTTTAATGTTTGTAATACGTGACATTGGGGCGGAATTGAAGGACAAATTGGGGAAAGCAAATCAAGTTTGTTGACTTCCCACTTTTATGTTTAGGTTTGTTAAGATTTTGATTTTTTAAACTGTCCCATTGTTCGGTTCTATTTAGAATTCATAATACAATCGTCCAATTGAGTTCTTAATCAATTCATTGTATCGTGCTAACAAATTTCATTATAGAGTTTGTAATATTGATTGTGAGGTTTAGATTTAGAATGCAATAAAGTGTTGGATGGATGGTGGAGCGAAAGTGATTTAGACAGAAATCGCCGCTGTAAATTTTGCCAGCTTGATATTGCTGGATGAAAAGGCTATTTTGTTGGTGGAGCAATCTGTTTTGTTGATTTCAATGTTGAGATTACAGTGTTTAGTACAGAGTTGATATCATAGTTTCTTCGTTTAACGGTTTAAACACGTTTAAGGTAAAGTAAAAGGAGAAGCTAAGCGATTCATTAATTTTTGTCACGCGTTTTAGATGAAAAGTTCATTATACCTTAGTTCACTCCCAGGTCACGGATTTATTATTCTCGAGAAAACTTCTCGTAAATAACATTTCGTTGAACAAGTTTGATTGTGATTTTGTCATTGTCAAGCCACAAAAGAGATTGTAATTATTCGAAATTTTAACTTGAACTTTACTAATTAATGCAGTTAACGTAACTTCGTCCAGCTAAGTTACATCCTAAACTAATTTTGCAATACAAACAAACTAAATTCGGGTCGTAACTGGACCTGAAATTGAGTCGTCCCTGCTACCCCCATGATAGTCAAAAGTACCTCAATCGCTCTCGCTCAGTGACGTGATGTAACGTCGGTTAAACTAGTTCCCGTCTTAGGCAGTGTAACTAGCAATTGTGGCGACGAGTACACCTGTTACATATATCACTCATGTTTGGGTTAGGCTCACTAATGCTATAATCACTCCAAGAACAATAATGCATTGTGGTCGTAGGTAACCTGACACTGAACCGAACTGCTATCATTACAACGCAAATACTTTATATTCACTATAACGTTACATCAAGAAATAACTACGACATAGTTACTCCTCGCTCGCAAAATTCATGTTTTTTTTAATACTTATTAAATAACTGGAAAGTTTTAATTGATAATGAAACAACAGAATTGTTAGAATATAGAATTTTATCGTTTATTAACAATCAAAATTATGCTGGAATTTTTGTAGCAGTTGCTACTATTGAATCTAAAATTTAGTTGGATCTATTTTAAAGAAAAAATTTGTTTCATCTAACTAAACATTTTTCCGAATAAATTATTAATAAATATCTCGGTGCGCACGTTCCAGTAATTTGCACAACGACGCAAATCTTCTCTTCCTTCCCACGTTTACCAGCGGCAGTGCCTAGTCTGACTGTCAAACGTCAGTCGACAATCACTTTTTCCCGTACTTGCATCTTCAATTACAAAACACTTGACGACGATAATGAGCGCGTCTTCATTAATCCAGCGCGATCGAGAATTTCAAACGCGAGCCAGCCCCGTCCTGACATTAATTACATTAATTAAAGACATTAACGATCCCTCGGTGCAAACAATTAAAAATGCGATACGTCCGTTTTCTTGTTGCGGCACACTGTCCTCGCACGCACATATGGAGAATATTCTATTGATTTCTCGTATTACACGAGCAGTTCGACGTGAAGGGACGTGCGAACTCGAGTCGCGGAGACTGTTGCTGCCGTGGGAATATGTTTTTAGTACGCTTTTGATCTGGAATTTGAATTTGTCACGATAGCGAATGTTATTTCAGCAGATCAAATGCAAATTCCTTGCGTCGCTCTCGCGCGGAAATCCGCACCAACACTTTTCCCGATAATATATATTTTCAAAATATTTTTCTTGAAACTTTTGTGAATGGGGTTTTCTAACATCACATACGAAACCCAGTCAAATTTAACATTTCCAATAAAACATTTCATTTATAGCAGGATCTTTCAAATTTACAGACCAGAAAAATGATTAATTAAATTCAGCGGAATATGTGTGTTATTTTGTTTGATATTATGAAAGATTGTTTTCATAAAAGTTCGATGGAATAAAATGTCGGATTCAAAGCATTAAAATGGTATAAGCACGAGATTATGTGTATATTATTTGTAGCCGTTTGTGTGATTTCATTTTCTGACATTTCCTCTTTCAATTACTCTTTTACCGCTATTTTTGTGCAACAGTTTATTCACTGCACGAACAATCACTTTATTTGCTTATCACCGGCAAATGTAATGCAACTCGCAGCCGTTATTATTTTTCACGACGCAAATTCGGCAATAAACGTAACAAACGGTGAATGTCTACCACTTACAATACTTCATCCGGGGCATCGTCTATTCATAAATTTAAAAACAAATTCCTCACATTGTACAAACAAAAGCTACACGAGAAGACACGGTAGCGCCGACCATGTAGTAAAAAATCCATTTGTTACTATTTTCATTTATTTCCCTCTTGGTTATTATTATTATCATTGTATTCTCATTTTGATATATATGTACAACATATATACGTAAATACAGATGAAAGTAAGTTACCATAATTTTACATTACAAATTATTATTTCACTTTCGTGATAATCTTTTAATAATAATAATAATAATCATTCCATGTTTGATATCAAAACCAGTGATTTATCAAATTATTTGTTTCTTGGTGCTTTTGTTCATACAAATGTCCGTTATATTATAAATGATTACAAAACATAAATAATTAGTCGCGCATAATAATATGCACATTAATCCGCGAATCACCGCGTTTCGTAACGACGAATCTCTAATAAAGCATAATTAACTTCGGGATACTTTAATTATTTATTTTACGGATATTATATTTAAGCTGCGTTCGCGCGGATTTTTATTAATAGCATTTTGCTCGGTGCAAAATACATCAAAGTGAGCGCGGATAATTGAATTTACAATTCCGTAAGGTTCTTTGAATAGCGATCGCGGGGAATAAAAGTAGCGCGAACATCCCGACGAAAACTGTGCTTTAAATGTCAGTGACGATGCTCGCTCAATTTGCAGTATATTATACAATATATGAGGATATATTGTATTATATTACGATTATCGAGAGCATTCAATAAGTTTAATAATTCAATGTGAGATTCATATCGCGCGTCGTACAACGAACCGAATGAATTGTTCAACGAAAGTTCATCATTTCGTAATTCGATAAAATGTCCGATAAAGTTATCGGGCGCTTTAATAAAGGTAATTTTTAGCTGGAAACAAGTTTCCGACTCCTATCCTACTCTTCTTTGAACAAAGTAATCGTTGTAAACAATTGAAACAACTTTTTTCTCATTATCGTCAATTCGTTTGTTATTAGTTTGCGCAACTTTGGAACTCGAACGAAGGAAAAATGAAAAATCTTGTTAAATAAATTACGCTTATGTTATTGCAATTTTTACAATTACAACAATTCCCTACAGGAAATTATCAGGGAGAATCTATTGGCCCGATTCTCTCACAATACTGTACAGATACTGGCCTATATTGATTCGAACTTGATAATCAACGAAAGCAGAACATAACCAGATATAAGTCAGATATAAGTCTGACACAGTAGCAATGCCAAAGTTGAACCGGACTTGTGCCAGCACTGTTGACTAATAAAAATTGTTCACTCTTAGGCTATGTACTGTACCATTAGATAAACAGTTCTGGCCGAGTGTTATCACTTCAGTACAGATTTGGACCGGCTCTGTATTGGATTTTCAGTGTACCACCAATTCTGGCACGAATACTGTGCCTTTACTGGATACTTTCTTTAATTCACCTACAAATGTGTCGAAATGAAAATTTATAATTGGTAAATTTTTAGTGAAAAGCAATACAAATTAAAATATCCTAAATAACTCAAATGTAATTAAACTTGTTAAACAAGAATACAACCACAATAAATTCTCTCATTCCTTGCTTATTATCTAATTTTTTCCTAAATTAGAAATCGTTAGAATGTATATCCCGTTGCAAAAGAGCCAAACGGCACCATCTTCCTCGACCGCGGGCGAAAACTTATTCGAGTTCATGCGACTTGCGAGTGCGATCCGCGTAACCGAAATAGCCGACGTTGATCCGAGCGCAATAGGCCGCGATACGCGCATTTGTGTGACGCGAACGAAAATGCGTGGCATTATGCAAGGGCGCGGGAATAATAGGCGGAGGGTTAAGGACCCTTCGATCGAGGCCGAGGAAACCTCGCCTCTGGCCAGGACCGCGTCGATAACGCTCGATGACATCGCCACCCTC
>JABFPN010005867.1:0-12389 GCA_022817305.1 Leptoteleia sp. ZL-2020
TCCCTTGGCACTTCTGTCTCTGTCACGGCGATACATTGTAGCCGCGCAACTTCGGTAACAATCATTTGTTGGCGCATTGAAGGTACTCCGCATGGACAAATGTCGCGCGGATATTGATTTCAAGACTTGAATGGGGAAAATAATGCGAGTTCGCGGAATGGACATTCAGCCAAACAGAATGAATCAGTTGCACAAATTGTGGTATAAATATGGTTATTATATGAATAAAGTAGGAAAAATGAAGACGGCTCGTAGATTGAAATATATATATACTTGCCAAAATTTCGAAGATAAGGTATATGATATTTTTCAGTAATAATTAAGTTCTTATCAGAGACTTCGTATCAAAATTAATTCAGACTTTAATCCAGTCCTGGTATTGGTGAGAAATGTTCATTTTTAACACGAAATTCTCACGTAGTGTGAAACTTGCATTTTTCTCCTCGAGAAGTAATTTTTTTAGCATTTTTTTTTTGTACATTTTATTCCTTCCAAGTATCATAAGACTTACATATTTACCCATGTTCGTACCCATATGGGTCCTCATTATCATCTTTACTGCCAAGTACCACCCAGAACCATTATGACATTACGAGCACAAATTGCTGCTTGTTTTACTTTATGGTTCAGCGTAGCTGAATCATTGTTTCCCTTACTTAATTTGAAAATTGATTTTCATCTTTCATTAATATGAAATGGAAAAAATGAAATAACAAAATAAAAAATAAACCACTACTTTCAAACTATATTTACACCCATGAAAAAAATGTATATAGGTTGCCATGTATGTCTGGATATATGTCACCTATACAAAATTTTTCCATGGATAAAAGAGTGTCAATCTTCATTTATAAACTTGTCCAATAATAGTGTTTAAAATGTCACTTCACTTCTAAAATATTCCTGATCCAAAAAAAAAACTATAATCTTGAAAAATTGTAAACGTACGTCCAACTTCGGATCAATACTTATAAAGTAGAGCGAAGAATTTCGAAGGGACACCACCAGTCAAAGGTGTCCCGGGACATTCCGTAATCAAGTTCGACCGCTCCGAGAGCAACCATTACTCTTTTCATTGTTCTGCCGATCGTGGTAGGTCGTTTTGCATTTTGACGATTGGAATTGTGCACACGCATGCGTTTTGTTATCTTATTCATGCGAGTAGGTGTCGCTTGATTTAAACTTGCCCGACGATTTGTTCCCGTGCACGATCGCCGTTGCAAAATCGCGCGTTATTTTTATTCCCATTGTGTCCACTGATCGATATGTCGTTTCCCTGACAGAAACATAAGCTTAAAAAAAAAAGAACAAAAAAATAGAAAGAACAATGTTCTTTTTAAATTTATTAGCTATTTTACACTCGCAACACGTAGCACGACGCAACTGCTCGCGTTTAATATCATTTCAGTTCATTGTTACAAAACGTCCCAGCATTTTACCGAGCCGATTCTTTACGAGCGCAATTTTATTTAACCTTTAACGTAAGTACATTGGTCGCGCGCATAAATTGCCCCTCGATATAAAATATATCGACGCAAATTAAGAGCTAAAAGTCGCAATAATAATTCGTCAAATTTAAACGCTCCATAATTTTTCCCAAATGGCTATCAAAACACTTTCGCGCGAGTAATCGCCCAGGGATAAAAGTGCTGGGCTTAACAATCGGCCATGTAAATTTCGATCCTTCGTGGAAAGTGGCGCGCGATCAACAAGTGGGTGCTAAAGGAGCGGTAAAAATGTGGACAGATATCGCGCGGCAAAGAAAGGGAGGCCGGGCGATAAACCGATTTAAAGTGAGATACATGCTCACGAAGGCGAACAATGAGGGGGCCCACGCTCGGACTAAATCGTCTAGATCGGGCCCAGGTATGCGTGAAAACCAGCTTGTGCGCGGCACCACCCGCAGCCTTATACTCCATAAATTCCGGTAAAAGCATTGTTGCGACCCAAAGTCCATGATTTGCGGCAATTAACCCGTGATTTGTTCCGTCGCGCGAAAAGGTTTTGGAATAAGTTGCCCGGGATATCGCTAGATTACATTACATTAGCCCGTTGCTATTATTCAGAAATTAATTACTTTTTGCTAAAATAAAGTACCTTTTCCTATAAATTTATTAAAATTTTCAAAAATTTATTGGAATAAATGCTCTAATGTAGTATTTCTTTCATAATTTATCATTAGAATGTTTATAAATTATCTTCTGGGGTTGGATTCCAATTTTTTATGGGAATATTGTATATACCTCTTGATTAATATTAAAATAATGCCACATCGAATTGAAAGCAACTACTTCCATCCAAATTTAATCACCTATTTTATCTCAATCCTATTGATCCAATCTCATTGAAGACAAAAACCAAATATCGCGTTTCGATTAAATTAGTAAACACAAGTGATATTTGGCAAAGCGAACAAATTTTTCTTGCACCATCGAATAATCGAGGAACAATTTTCAATAAACCGCGGCTATTCCTCAAATCGAAGATCTTGTTACAGATTAATTCTGGCGCGGCAGCGTCGGTTGTAGGCCGCGTAAAAAGATACAGCTCGACCATGATCGACACCACTTTATCATGCTTAATTACGATCCGCTTGGCGATCTATCGAAGCGAGACGATCGATGAATAATTGATTTCGATCACGCCATAAGCCGACCAGGAAAAGAACTTTAACGCCGTGTAAATTTTACATCGATCCACGAAGCTGCGGGTGCCCCGTAATAATACGATTTTGATCACGCAGGTAATGAGAATCGAATGAACAACCCGAATAATTGCGCGGCCTATAAATCGCCGGGCGCGTTTTCGCCCCGATAAATCTTGCGGCGAGTCGAGCGACGCGCGCACGTGTACGCGTATTTATCAATTTTGCCCGATCACGTGAGCAGTCAAATTTTCCACCCACGGTAACATCGAGCTGCGCTCGAGAGTTTCAGTTTTTCCTTTTTTTTCCCCCCTTTTTTTGTTCCTTCTTTTTCGGAGTCGCCACAATTCCAGCCCGGAGGAGGTCCGGCACTCGCGTGTTGCTACAAGTTATCGTCAAGAACTTGTTTCGTTTTGTCAATTTTGTCACGCCATGCTTCATATCTGAAGCTCAATAATTTATAAAGGCAGAAGAAAGATTTTCATAAAAGACGAAGATAGTTTTTTTTTTTTTTTCCCCTCCAAGTTGGCTTTAATTAATTATGTTGAATGTGATAAGTGTGATTGAAATTAATTTCTAATTTAAAGTGTATGAATTTTTTGTTTATAATCATTGAAGGGATAATTAGATTGCATTTCTCTTAAGGGGGGGGGGGGAACTCTAATTCGATACAACTTTTTTTTTTCGAACAAATTTTTTGCCTTGACATATTCAATTATTCAAGAAGAACACACAACTTGCTATAACAAATTACACGAAACCTTTACTATCCCATAATATTTCACGAAATTGTTCAACTGTCCCACAATTTTCAGGATGCTTTCACGATTACTTCTTTTTTTCCATTCATTTTATATAAAACAATCATTTCTCCAATAAAACATCACATCTAAACACTTTCCAACGAATAATTGCAAAAACCTCATTATTCGCCACTAACGACTTCCTCGGTTATATTATTTATTTCTCTATTGCCTTAAGGAACCGGCATATAAATCGTACGCCTGTGGTTTATCTGCCCGACTTAACAGTAAAATTAATTTACCACATTTTTTATCCATTATCTATTGCAGCTGGATACGGTGCTTCACCGCGGAGAAATTCATCTCGCGTCATTAAACAATCGAAGATCCACCGGGTACGTGCAATCTTTTAAGTAACGACGGATTGATTGGTACATGGAAATGATTCGGACGCGGCAACGAAACGTCGGCATCGGTAGGTCGCGCGGGATTAATAATGACCGGTCACGTCTCGCGACGTATCCTCGCATCGGACGGCACCGAAAAGCGCTGAGTTGTGATTGCATTGTCGATGCTGTATGGAGTCGTCTCTCGATAATGCAGGAAGCCAACGCGGTCACTGAAAGTGCCGGCAGCCCGTACTTACTCCCCATTCGTTTATACAAATACGATACCCGCAACTGCGCTTCCACTCGACCGATTATGCCATCAAGATCTTTGACGCAGGATGCGGCAGATGATACGTTAGGCGCGCGAGTGTATTGGTGCGCGCGTACAGGTTGACGGTGCGGATTCTGACGCAAAAAAAGGAAGAGAACGCGGGGAAGAAGTGCGACGAAAAGGTCGTCGGAAAAAAAAGTATTATAATGATAATTATATGATTTCCAACATTAAATCGCGGGAAATAAAAAAAAAAGGTTCGGAGACTTGTTTTTGGGTGAATACACCGAAATGGCGAAATTGATGGGAGATTGAAGGGAAAAAGGTTACGAGTATTATTGGATCGTGAAATTATAATGTTTAAATTTAAAATAAGTTAATACTAAATGAATATAGTTGCTTTAAGTATTTACTCAACGTGAGTTAAAGTTGCCAAGCATATAAATAAAGCGGCGTGAAAATATAATTCTAAATATAAAGATATTCTCGGTAAATAAATAATATTTTAATCTTTATAAATATTGAAATTTATTAAATTTATTAAATCTAATAAAGTCTCTCTGAATAGATTATACCAAAGATCATGGTAATCAACATGGATTACACCTTAGAATGAGAAACCCATCTCATTAGATGTCAGTTTCGCCTTGCTCCGGAATATAAACAAATTATATCAGACCTAATTAGATTTGATCCAATCAGATTAGTTTTAGTAAATAATGCTTAGATCAAGGCAGATTAAATCAAATCCAATTACTTCATACCACGGCCCGCCTTAAGACCTGCCTTACTTCGGTTCAAATTTGATCTCGATGTCATTTTTGAGAATAATTAAAAGTATATGTACTAAAATCCATTTCGATATTTTTAAAATAACACATGGAAAAATTGCACGTAGAAGTCCAATATATTTTAGTGATGTTATATATAAAATTTCTACTTGTCCAATATAGTTTCGAATCGATCATTCACTTTGCATTATTTGAAGAGTATCATTAAATATTTAAACGTTCAATAGAAAACATTTCTGAACTCAATGACAGTCAATAAGCGGAGCGATTAAAGTGGAATTAATCATTGTCAGTTTCAAGATTTATGCGCCTGTCAGGATCATTAATAGACCATAACTTGTGGAACCCACGAAAAGGACACAAATGCGGTTGAAATAAAGTCGTCGGAGCACGCATATCACGTGCAATTAACGAGGCAAATGAGATGTAATTGAAACGAAGACAAAGCCACGCAAATTCCGCCCACGCTGGTGGGTGCGACAAAGCGCAGGAAAAATTGCCATTGGACGCGCGTGCGGCCGCAGGTGTAGGCACCCGGTTATCGGTACCGATCGGCCAGGGTGCTTTGGTCCCCAACTTCATCGGGTATCGTGTAATTACTCGAACCTATCTTTCTCTAAGCGTTAAACTCCAGGTAATTAAGGAGCGTGATAAATAATTATTTTTAGCCCTTCCGGTCGATGGCGACACATGTCCGGTTTTGAGTGGGGGAGGAAGGGGGTAGATGGACGGGCACCTGCGCTTCGAGGATAAGTGTCCCTCTGTCGCCATGCGATATTTCTTTTTGTCGCTTGTAAATGCTGAAATTCTGATCATAAATATTAAACTTTGCACCGAGAGAAATTTGCAGCTAAATTTAGGCAACTCTATTTTCTTATAGCAGTAACTAAAATTCGTTTCAACTAATAAAGTCTTGTTACCACAACTACGTTTTTCAAATTCAGTAAACTGGAATTATTATAAGAGTAACCATAAAATCAATATTGAGCAACGAAATTTTCATTTTCCTCAGTGTGCCAATAGGACCATTTTGAGTCCTTTACCATTCCAATTTATATTATAAGATGGTAATAATTTTCGTTCTAAAAATATTGTACCACGATTCTTTGAGTGTCAAAAAATTGCACGACGTACAAAATTAGTAGAATTAGTTTTTAGCTGTTCAATTCAGCGGAATGCAATCAAAGTTGTTATAAATCATAAGCTGCTACGCGTCGCATTTCATATGTTATTTCATTAAAGCTCGCATTAAATTATTGCATATTTGCCGGCCGCGCTTTTCCATCCTTCAATCCGTGCAGCGATCATTATTGTCGGGGAGAGTATTAAATATACGGCGATTACAGAATTGAACACTAATCTGGCTTCATAAAACTAGTAGAGCATCCAGTAATAACGTGTGAACGCGCTATTCATCAACCGAGGCAAAACGACAAAATACGCGCGCGCACCTACCCACTTTAATGGTCACAAGTAATGAAGGCTTTCAGCAAAAAGTAAATAAAACGCGTCGCGGATAATAATTAAAAGCAGCGGAAAAGATCTTATGACTGCGATCGAAAAAAAAAAAAAATTGAAACAAAAATTGCTACACTTTGTTAATAACAAAAAATACTGACGTAAGAGTATTTCATTACTACACACTTAAATATAATTATTTCATTCAAATAATATCCTTTTGGATGAACGAAAAATTCTTTTAAAATATTCTTTCGAGAAGAATATGAGGTAGTTGGAAGGAAAATCTATTTCTAATGATTTTTTTTGCATACACAAAAACAGTATTCTTCTTTATCGCAGTTAATTATTTCAATATTCATAAAGATAATAAACAATTCAATCTAACATAATATCTTTTAAAATAAAACTTTATATATTAAAAAAATGGCCATTTTCAATAACATAAAATTTGAACAGTATATACATATACTGTACACTATGTTGAATAAAAAAAATCTCAAACTCCTCTCTATATTACAAGGTGTAGTAACTTTTGTTCCAATATCTTTCCTCCTAACTAATTATTTGAATGAATCCAAGGAAATCGAGATTTCCGATTAATACCGGCATAAAAATGTCCAAAAGTCCCAACATTCTTCTCATCTCAACTGGCACGAAAGCCGACGTGGAAGAAACAGGAGAATCCTAGGCCAACTTATCCCATTGCCATTCGATTTACACCATTCGTTTTCCGCAAACTACACGCGACCGTGCACGCTTTCTATAACACGAGCCGAATTCGGTCGAATCACGGTCCCGTCTGGCCGGTTCAAAGTTTGTTCACGGCAAGGTCAAGCCCGGGCACCGTTAGACGTACATTAACGTCACTTAATGAATTCCTGGTAGTTGCACGGTGTTCGGGTAGTCGCAATAGTCCGCAGTGAGTAGCGAGATCATGTTATTGTTGCTCTTACAGAAACCCTGCGGGATGTCCGAACGGTACCCGCGCGTGGAATCCGCTGAATCCCCCGCTGGCCCCCTTCCTCGTTCGATCCCCTCGCCCGTTTCGCTCGCCTCCTCTCGCTTCTTCCTTCTTCGCTTTTTCTCCCGACTAAATGCCTCTAAACCATTGCTCGATTCGGAGCCGAGTTAAAGGCGAACTTGACCCTCCTTACCGAGAGTTATGGTCCTTGATTCGTCCGACCCGGCGCTACTCAAAGGAACTCCTTTAGAAACTCAAGGTCATTGAATTCGCTCGCCCGATGGAACAGGTGCGCCGGCGTAATCGCTCAAATTTGTCAATTAATTGTCGTGGCTCAATGAAAGTGTACCCCGCGGCAGGGGGGGGGGAAGAAAGGATTAGATTAGCCTTTATGGATTTATTTTGCAGTGAAAAGCGACGGAACGAATGAATGATTGGAATTAACTCTTCGTCCCTCTCAGTTTACATTCTATTTCAAACGTGATTAACTGTTTAGATTTCACCCGTTCCTTAATGTTTATTTCACTGGTATTTTTGAAGAATTTTTTACCCGGAAGATAAGCTCGTGTTTCGATAAATCTTGTCGTTTTATATTGAAAAAATTAAAGTAACAGAGTAAGAAGTGTCACTCTTTCTTTGACTCTACGGTTATTATTATGATCATTATCAATCTGATAAAGAATGCTACATTTTTAGGCCGCGCTATCAGAACGGTCATACCGCACTTCTTATATGATAAATTATTGTTTCGTACGCGTGAGCACGTAGGGTCTAATATTACTGGCGCTACTTTGCTTCGTGTAAATGGATATTGTCGTAGGAATCTTGCACCGATATAGGCCTCTTCAAAAGTGCGATTGTATTAACAATAATAATTGTAAAAGAAACGTAAGCCTTAATCGCGGAGAATCTGAGTATTTTCCTCGAGAATCGTAAAATCTTACCACCACCCAGGTTCATCGGGATAAATGTCCGTGGACTCGCAGAAAATCCCCCCCCCCTCTCCCACCCCGAAAGATAAGATCTGGCCGTGTGCGTTTACGCGAGAAGATGCCACGGTGGTTTGAGGTGTCAGGCGTGTTCTCACGCGTGGAACCCGCCGAGATAGCGTCATTCTGACATTTCTTGTGATATTATTAAGGAGGATTTATGTCGCGCGAATCCAAGTGCGAGCGAAGGTTGCGCGTCAGTACACATACCAAGATTTAGCTTGAGTGCGTTTATCCGTACGATGACTTTGAAGAAATTGTAATAAACGCGCCGTTTGTTTCCATTTGAAATAATTAAGTGAAGCAAATGTAACCGGGAGAATGAATAAATTAATAAGGGGTGGGAAAATTAACGTTGGAATGCTTTAATTTTCAGCAAATAAATAATGAAATAAAGAGAGAATATATATTAATTGATTTTCATTGACAAGTAATTTTTGTCAAGGCAATATAAATTTATGGAAGATGATTCTATTAAATCAATACTAATAAAATAATATTAAAATCTGACTAAGAATCAATTGAGGGAATAATAATTAAAACTGGTAAGAAAGCCAGATGTATTTTCATGTAATCTAAAGATGCAATGTCTGCCCTATTACTATTCAAATTTCCCCGGGTTATCTTATGTTCAAAAGGACAACCCCAAATAATTAATAATTTCATACAAAGCACATAAAATTTATTCCAAAAAAAGAACCAAACTGGGAGTCGACAATTGGGGACAATTTTCTTCATTGTAAAGATCTACAAAACGTGGCAATATGTATAACTGGTCATCACGGTCGATTTGGTCGCGCGAACAAACTTAAACAACCTCCAAAAACTTGACGAAAACTAATTCCATCACGACCCGCGATTCCGCCAGCCTAATCTACTTCCTCCACATTTTCACGGGACTGACTGACGCTGCTATGACGGCTGGCACTTCTACTTCTACTTCTGGCGTTACTTCCGCCGCGACTGGCGTGCCTGCTCGTGCTCCGACCAGTCACCGTAGGCTCCGCATTTTGCTCCAGCAACTCCACCGTCGCCTTTAACATGTTCTTCTCGGGTCCTTTTCGGCCGCGAGTGCCAGTGTGGGGCATAGTGGAGCAAGCCTTTCCGCGGCGCGTTCTGCTCCTGCCGCGACTCCTGCTGCGGTGCCTGCTGGTCTTCCTCCTTTTGCCCATGCTTCGGCTGCGACTGCGCGTGTACCTTCTGCTCCGCGATCTGCCTTTCCTCCGCTTCTTTTGGGATCGGCTCCTTGATCGATGCTTGCGCTTCCCGGGGCCGCATTCGGAACTAGTATTGGTGTTCTTTGGCCGTATCATGTGCTTCTTCTCGGTTCTCGACTTCCTCCGGTAATGATCGCAATTCTGCCGTTCGTCTCGAGGATCGCTGGTCCACAAGTCAGTATTGAAGGAATAGTAACCCTGCCTACGCTTTAGATAACCGTGATCAACACCTCGCTTCAACGCGGTCAACATCTGTCGACGAAAGAATTTATAAGAATTTCCCTCTTATACGTCTCACTGTTTCGAGTTCTTTAATAATGTTATTTGAGCTTGTTTGTTGGTTTTTATTTTAGTTTATTTAGTTTTATCGCCTTTTTTATAGCAGTTTATTAAATTTATTTAACATTGTCAATGGTAAATTTAAACGTAACCTCCCAAATTGACAACTCAAAATTTAAATTATAATTCATTAGTGTCTTTAATTTCTGGTAGAAATTTGTTTCAATTTAGGAATAAAAATACATTTTTAGTTACATTTAGTCTTAATTAGATTTATCTGTGCAAATTAATTTTTGAAAACAATAGACGAAACACATAGAATGATTTTCATTTTTTTTTTTTTTCAATTGAACAATTTTGTTAATAAATTTAATTTGCTTTAAATTTTATTTTAATTTGTATATTAAAAGATTGTAAAACAAATGTATAGAGTTAATTATAGATATAAGATATCTTTTATTGATAACAAGTGGTATTCAAACGTAAGCTCACTCGTTTCTTTATGGTTGGCTCGCATCCTTTGTACTCTGACATGATGTAATTCAAAATATCTTTCGTCGTCGATCCGCGCTGAGAGCGAAGATTTTTTATGGCACTGCAAACGAGCTCTGACATTTTAGGGACTCGGATCTTCATCTTGGCCAATAATGTCTAATAACTTCGAGAGCTTTTTAATTTATATTTTCTTCTGCTTTCATCCAAAACTCTACAACTGCATTTCCAATGATTATCGACTTCTTAAACTTCAGATTGAATTACGTTTGTAATGTTTAAGTCGTTTAATACATTGTCTTCTTTTACGTAAACAATACACATTTTATTTGTAAACACGATAAATTTTCCGATAACCGAGACCTAAATTGCCGAAGACTGTTAGGTGAAACTTTTGCTCTTAATGTTACGAAGACTCCCAATTGAATGAAAAAAAATGTTTGGTCGTTGTTTAAATGTTAGTCCTTAATTGTCATGACAACTAGCGAAGGAAATTCAAAAAAACAATGGCATGTGCTTTCTAGGCTAAAATTCGAAGATTAATTCAACTTCGTTTACTGGAAATTTAATATCAAAGAACATAAAACAGTTAAATCATTTATAAAATATAAACATATATCAACTGAAAATTGATTTTTTAATTTATCTAAATAAAGGTATTATTGCATTGAATAATAAATACCATTTTAAGTAAAGAAATAAATTGAATTAAAATCATGTTCTTCTCTCTTTTTCAAGTTAAAATTAATAATTTTAATTAACGTATTTAATCATTGTTCTACATACGAATATTGAAAAATCTTTAAAAATAATTTTATAAATTTACATTTTATATAATATTAACATGAGAGAATTTTATGTAATCTGTCATTTTCACTAAAGTTGGATATAAATTAACAATAAATGTGAAGGTGACCAATATATAAAAAAAAACTTGTCCGTTAAAAATTCACGGTTTCGCAATAAAGCTGTTACATAATGGAATTAAAATAACTTACAATTTCTTCAGAGTCAAAGTCGTGCGTTAGGATTCCTCGGTCGTTTCCGTAAAGTGACATAATGACATAAAGTTTCCGACCCTGGTATCATTATATTCTCCCGCTTCCTTTCAGCGCGTTCAATTGTAAATGCCGGTATAAAAAAAACTGCCTATAATCGCAAGATTATGTGAAACCGCGTCACATACACTGTGGGCGATACACCGTGACAAGTTGCGGCTGCGCGTGTAATTGCACTCAGAGAAAAGTATAATGGAGTCAACTAAAAATACTTTAGTTTGTTGTTTCAACAAATTTAGTATAGCTCAGTTAATATATCTAAGAGGAAAAGTTATATCAATTTCTGAACAACAAACTAAAAAAGTAAGTTGCAATTGAATAAGTTCTCTCAATTTTAGTTTTTGATTTGTCCAACTATAAATTTATTTAGCTCAACTTATTTCAGAATTATTTAAATTTTTTAGTTTGGTGTACTGAGCAAATTTCTCTCAGTGTGCGATGAGCGACCGGTTGGCAAACCGAGGCGCCTTTAAGGCATTTATGATCCTTCTCACAGTAGGATTAGACAGGGCATAACTAAGTCAAATGATGATGCTTAATGTAACATTAAGTTCATCGCATCAAAACAAGAAGAAAAAGAAAAACAGCAAGATAAACTACTCCCTTTGATATTAAATTAAGGATACGCCAGTATGATAGTATGATACGTATCGTTTATTATATATAAATGATACATATAAACGACAGCTAAAAAAATTAAATTCCATTTAAGTAGAAAAATTCCAATAATCTCTAGTAAATGAACCATATTGAACAGATTTTCATTTTTATTTCAAAGTTTAGATTAATTACCATAGTTGTAATAAAGAACAATTTAAAATTGAACAATATCTTCATCAAACAGTTAACTTCATAACTGAGACGATCTACTACACTCAAAGTTTGCATTATACAAAAATAAATTTATTTTATAATCAAATCAACAACTTTATCAATTCGAACACTTAATTTATCAACTTTGTATACCATACACGGGAAAAAATACGCCATAGGGTTCACAGCAAAATGGCATTGATTCAACATAGACAAAATATGTAAGATCAACACGGTGTATTGCGTTGGCCTAACAGCGCGCCTTCTTTTGTTTTACCGAA
>JABFPN010005868.1:0-12387 GCA_022817305.1 Leptoteleia sp. ZL-2020
ATTTTTACCCATTTTTGGCCAATAACTTTTGAACCGATAGCGACCGCCAAGTTTTTCTTGCGGATTCGTAATCAGGGCGAAAAAATACATCAATTTCATGTATAATAACCCTACCTTAGGGGGGGGGGGATCATCCTAATAATTACCCAAATTTTTTTTAACCGGAACTCTAACATTCTTGTACAAGGGAATGAAGCGAATTGGAACAAGTTTATCATTCCTGGCTATATTTTTTATATTTAAAGAAACGTTGATATATCATAATATTGATGATTCCAAGAAATGGAACTCGAATTTTTTGAAGCTGAAACTATACCATTCTTGTACCAGGGAATAGACCGAACTGGATCAAGTTCATCATTCCCGGATCACACTTTTTTTAATTAAAAAAAAAAAAAACGTTGATGTATAGTAATATTGATGCGTCTAAAGATTTAAATGAAACGAAGGATTTTTCCGCGTGGCAAGTTGAATTTTGAAGTGCAATATAATATTTAGTTTACGTGTTTCGCGATTACGATCCTGCGGCGAGACAAGGTTCAATGAGAGATTAAAAATCGGAGCAATAAAAGTACACAGCCAGGGGGCTTCGGTACCCTTAACGTCTTTATAATCTATTAAGCTTCGTCATAAAATGATCCCTGACACGCAGCTAAAACCGAACGTCATTTCTTACCAATAAGATTGCCGTTTTGACTTTTATTGATGGCTTATACCCACTGTGTTTAACGCCCACTATCCGATGTCCAAGATCACTGATTAACATCTTTTCAACTACTATATATTAAAATTATTACGCGAATTATCAAGAAATTAATAAAAGAAAAGATAAAAGATAGCTGGCGATAAACAAAAGTTCAAGATCAAATAGCAAATAAATAAGTTAATCGAGTTTTATCCTTCAATTATAGAAGTAACTTTCGCGATGCCCCTGAATAGATGCAACTCTTTAGCTATGCAAGTCGTGAGCGCTACGTACCTCCAGGACTTGAGTTATGGTCATAAAAGGTAATATTTTAAAAGCGTAAAATGTACCTGTATTATCTTATCTAATGTTAAATAATAATATACTTGCAGCAATATATTTGTATCATTAATTAATATTTATAAATATTGCGGGTGAATTAATGAAATATTAAATATCCTTTGGAAATAATATTGTTTACCTGCCTTTTTTATCCATTTTTGACCGTTATCTTTTAAACGTATATGGACCTTCAAGTTTTCATTGCAGAGATTTTTGTATTTCGCGAGGTTGCGCGCGCACATCCGGGTAACAACTGCAACTTCACGTCAAGTTTTATTTTTCAAAAGTGGAAATTAACATTAATATACCCATATAAAAATCAACATATAAGTGTCATGATTTACACCGCATAAATGTACCATATATGTTAACATATATGTCTCATATATAAATTTTTATCCGTTGCAATGTTACCTTTAATCAACATTATTTATGATAATTCTTACCTGTTAAAGTACCAAAAATTTGATAAAAAAATGGCGTAGAAATGTTACCTCACGTATAACAGCAATAAAATAAATTTTATTACGCCCCATTTAATGCGTTATCCAATAAAATGTTATCCGAGGTGCGAAATAATACCGATTTATGATAATTATTAAATCCGCCACCGTGAATGCGAAATAAAAATATTTAAAAGGAAAACATAATATCGCGCAATCGGGGCTTTTATGGATTCACATTTTATAACGATAGAAACGCCCGGATTAATTACCGTCAATTGTGTCAAATTCTTGGTGGCGTTGAGATTCGTGTAATGAAATCAAGAATGTCAGAGGCGCTATCTGAAATCGCAATATATACCTCGGTCGGTCGATTTGTTGAAATACTAAAAGATAGAATCATTTGTGTTCCCGCGGACACGATGTAAGGTATGTTCGTTTCTAGATATTCATGTGATTCTATCTAATATTTAATGCAATGAATAAGAATCACGCAGGTGTTGCGAATAGCGGATAAATGAAATGGCCGTCCTTGTTTGGCTGCCGGGCTCCGGCCGCGCTCCGTCCTTTTTTGCTTCGTGACTTGCCGGTGCGTCGCCCGCGAGCGCACGAAACCGATTCGCACAGTTCTCGCGTTTCCATAAACAGTCGAAGAAAGTAGCATGCATTCTTGTACTTGCATAAAGGTATAAAGCGAGAGATCGCACAAGAATAAACGGAGAACACACCTGCGAGGTAGCGCGCGCGAGCCACCAATAGCAATACATCGTGGTGGCGCAAATGACGTTATATATAGTTGTTGTTAGCCGCGACACCTAGTATTGTAAACTGATTTTATTAGGGAACTTTATTGCCCGCGCCAACTTGTACATTTGCGCGACACTTTTTTCATTCTCCTTCTTTAAGAAATGTTAAAAACATTATGGAACTGAGGAATAGAATATTTTTAAAAACGTAAACAAAAAATGTAAACAAAAAGCAAAAATAAAAATAAAAACGTAAACAAAAAACATAAATAAAAACAAAAATATAAACAAAAAATATAAATAAAAACAAAAATGTAAATAAAAAACCTAAATAAAAATACAATGTAAAGAAAGAACACAAATAAAAACAAAGATATAAATAAAAAATATAAATAAAAACAAAAATGTAAACAAAAAACCTAAATAAAAATACAATGTAAAGAAAGAACACAAATAAAAACAAAAATATAAACAAAAAACAAATAAAAAAATATATATAAAAGCATATAATTTCATATGTGCGGAAGATTAATGTTATGAAGTACATTTTTATCTTCATTATGTGTACGTTAAACAATTAACTGTCAATACTGCGTTAGTGAGACAAACATTATAAACCATTGGTAATTGTTTAAATTTCTGATCCCATTGCGAGTGAATAAAAATGTTGCCTCAAGTGCGTTATTCATTCAATTCCTTAATGACGTGAATGGGAATGTAAATGATTTTGCTTTGGGGGTACACGAAACCTGTGTATCGGGTCAGATCCCTATCGGGTTACCTAACTTTTCTTAATAGAATCTTCACAGCCGGATTAAGCATATGTAAAACTGTAATACATCCACGATTTAAAGTGATATATGTTATAGACTTATAAAAAAACCGCTTACGGTAGTTTTCGAACAAATTGATATTCCAATCAAATTTCAAATCCATTTGTTACTTCTGTCAATTTGCCGAGCGTGTCATTAAATATAATGACGATTCAATCGCTTTTCTGATGTTAAATTGTCACATTTAATTACGAAGCCAAGAAAGTTGTCAATTCTATGGTATTAAAAGTTTTAAAATGATTTTTTTAATAATTTTAATTTCATAAAAAATACTTTTTCGATTCAAACAAATTAATATAAATAAACAGATTCGTTTGATTTAACAACATTTTTCGGTGCTTGTATAGGAGGATTTTTAATTTTTTTTTTATTTCGATTCTTTTCTCGTAGTACAACTTTCGATTTCTTGCCGTATACTAAAGAAGCTTCGCTGACAAATGTAAGGCAAACACAACAGCGAACGAAGATGTACCCGGTTGACACTGAAAATCACCTGGATCGAAAAAATCGTTCGTATCTACCGTGCGAGTACTTACGAATGTACAACGCAACTACACGTACATATTTATACGAGTGCGAGTGGCACATATTTTTTCGTGGCAGCGTCCCGATAACTATAACTCACGATGGCGGGTCTTTGTATGTGCACAAGGTGCGCGCGAAACAGGCGACCCTGTCTGAGATGGTGCATGTACACTCAGCGAATAATTAGGCGAGTCAATCGACGTTCTGCTGTTATCTTAAGTATCGGTCTCGCAGATAAACGCGCGTTTGATGTTTCCTTTAACGGTCGCGGAAATACACGCTGTTATCATTTCATTGATTCCAACTATTTTCAGTCATTTATTTGAAAGGATGAAGCGTGCGCGATTTTTTTTTATCAAAAATCACGCCAGTTTGGAATTACGTTTCTATATCGAATTATAGTTAGATCAAAGTCAAATCAAAGTCGAATCAAAGTCAAATCAAAGTTAGATCAAAGTTAGATCAAAGTCAAATAAAAATCAAGTCAAAGTCAGATCAAAGTCAAATCAAATTTAAATCAAAGTTAAATCAAGGACAGATCAATTAAAAAAAAGACAGACCAGTTCAAAATTCAAAGTCAAAATCATATAAAAATTAAATTAAAATTGAATGCAAGTCTATTCAAAATCAAATTGAAGTCAAATTGAAGTTAATTCTAAATCAAATTGAAGTCAAATTGAAGTCAATTATAAATCAAATTAAAGTCAAATTGAAGTTATTTATAAATCAAGTTGAAATCAGATAAAAATCAATCCAAAGTTTTCCAATTCAAACAAAATCAATCCAAAGTTTGAAAAAAGACTCTTTGAATTGACACAACTCGATTATTACTAGATCCTTTCACGTCATTAATTGATTTTAACTTCCAAAAATCGTTCATCATGGAGTCCAATTCTAAATCTAACAAATCTCTGGACGTAAAAAGGCTATACAATACCATATTGCAACGTTACAATGACTTTCGATGAGTTTAATTTCCAACCGAACTGATTACCCCACAGAGCGATCGCAAGACGCGATCGAGACTTTTATCGATTATTCGCCCGTTCCAAATTTTATTTGGACACCTACCGGACATTATCCAATTTGAATGGATACGCTTACCAAAATACTTTTCGAATTAATCTTTTGATTGGATTAAAGGAGCGAGCATTGAGATGTTATCGCGGTGCCGTGCGGGCCAAGGCGATGGGTATTAGGATCCCTCGGATCAAAAAAATGACAAGCGATGCGTATCGCCGGCGTACGGGTCCTGAAAACACACGGATTACCGGGACTCCGGGAGTACTCCGGCGTTGACAACGCCCCGGCCACTGAAATACGTAACGATGGTCGGCGGTTGGGGGCGCGGGGTTCTGATCTCCGCGCGAGTCAACATTAATTTGTTCTACGTCGATTCAAATTGAACCGCGCGCAAGATAAACCGGGTATGGCGGCTTGTCGCGTCGCAGTTAGTTAATGCTGAATCAAAGACCACCCCGGCACACTCGGATTGCCGTACCGACGAGTCGCAAACCCGACCGCTGTTTCGCCTTATCGTCCCTCCCTTCGCTCGGAATAACTCGACCTGTTTCTGCGTCTCCTTTGCCGCACCACGTGATCCAATAGATCAGGCTTTATATAAGTCGCACGAAACACCGTATCATTCCTTACTCAGCCAGATCAAATTAGTCAATATCTTGGGGGGAGGGGTTGAGGGAGTGGGGTCGAGGCAGGGGGTGGGGGGGGGAGGTTAAAAATTGATTTGGATAGGGTATCTAAATACAATTCTTTTGTCTTTCGCTCGTCCGGTGGTGCAACAATTACCATCGCGATACTTTTATGGATCGCTACGATAAGCTCCGGGCCAAGGGTCACACACAGAGACACAATCTATAATTACATCGGTCCAAGTTCCGCCGTTGGTATTCACCGACAACAACATGCAAATCAGAGAGTCAATTTCCCCGGCCTGGAACATTCACAACTGCACTATGATTTACGGCTTACATAATATGGCTCCCCTGACAATTATTGTGCCCGACGTATTTTACGATAATTCACTTTCAATAATCCGTCCAAAGATCAGGCCCCGTCTGAATTCGCGAATTATCTATTAAAACCAATCGGTGGTTAAATAAATTTTGGAAAAGTTTCAGTGCCGCTTATGCAACGAGCCGTTTCCTGGAGTGTTGTTAATTGAGACTCGTTTCGAAAACATTTCAATTTCTTTGGGTCTGCTGGAGAAGATGGTTCGGGACAGTCAGTGCCCCGTACTGAGATAAGTCTGGGTGCGGTCTGCGGTAGATTTGGGTGGGGGGGGGGGGATGTCCAAGTGGCGGGTCTGCCTTCTGTTTGTATTGTTCCGAAAAATGTGGCATTATCGGAAATGGACCATTAGTTGCCGATGTGTGTTATTTGGCTGTCAGTAATTCGGCAGCGCCTGTGGAATCTCGTAACCGGCGCGCCGTCAGATCGATCAACCTGTTCCGCCCGTCTTCCCGATAGTGGGTTACGGTGCCACACGCTATTTTGTCCTTCATTATGTAGGAATGTGCGCGAGTGTGGGTTTCTGTTTGGCATTTTTCGCATTCTTCGTACCTTTGAAGGCCAAGGTACTTGGTCCCAACCATTGAGCTGTATCTAAGAATTGTTTTTTTTTTTTTTCATTGATTATTCTAATTAGTGGAGTACTCCTTTTTCTCTACTGATCACGGTATAAATTGAAATTTAAGTTTTATTTGCATGTCTTTGTTTTGTTTAGCAATTATTTATAAACAGTTGACTGCGCCACCCAGCAAGGTTAATGTAACTGTGCCTTTACTGTCACGATTCCGGGAGCTTATCACTAATTGAATATGGATCTAATAAATGTATAAAATTTCCAAAATCCTCAGCGTCAAAAATTTGAATAATTTTTTTTAAGATTCCACTAATTTTCAGCAAACATTCAGAGTCATTTCGAATGATCTCCAAAGTATTATAAGATAGTTTAAAATTTTTTTATCTACGAAGAATTGTAATCAGCTATTTATGTAGATTGTAAGTAGAATTTGTATACTCAAGTACTTTGCTTACATAAGTACTCGAGTGGGAGGATAAAAAAGGTGGTTCGATAAATGTACTAAATTCTTTCACTTTACGTATGTTGGTGTAAATAATTTCCGAAACACAAATCCTCGGCAGACGTGGTGTTACGCACAACCTTTTAAGTATTTCCACGGTCTCGACAATCAGTTCGTCATGTCGTCAGCTACGTCTCGTATTTATTAGCGCTGGTATCCTTTTCGTGAAGAAAGTTCAGAATTTACAATTATGCGTCGTGTAACTGCCAGGTGCAAATTCTTCAAACATTACGCTGTCCATTTGCGTACGTATACGTAAACTGGTCCCGCGTTAATATTGGTGGGAGTCTGTGGCGCCACCGTGGCGGTGTCCAACAGCGTTCCTCCGCTCAGGATCGAGATACGCGTACATGTTTGTGCTGTTGGACAATCAAAGAGTGTGAGTGAGAGAGAAACTTACGTCGCGATACAAGCTCGTGCGCAAATATTGGCGTGAAATTTAAAAATTATCCGCGAATATTTAGGCACAAGTGGATATATACAATAAAAGCGATTATTTGTTAACAATTGTTATCGATTTAATCAGCCTGAATCGTGCATCTTAGAAATTCAGCTCACGTTCAATTCAACAGAGAAAACGATGCGCAAATAATTTAAATTTTACGCGAAATATTACGCAATTTTTTTAGATTAATCATTCGTATTTTTAAAACAACTATGATGTACTTTAACGAAATTTTAATTGTATTAATTTTTTATTTGATGTATCCTTAAATTAATTTCAAAAGTAGTAATTTATCATGATGCTTTTTTCTTAGCGTGACGTGACGTACATTATTGGTAATGGAGAAGGATGGCGCGGGAATAAATTTTTTTTCAAGCAAATCCCGTAATTACGTTAATTTTTCGTGAAAATTTTTGCGAATGGTACCCGCGGGAGATGCATTCCGGGGCTCCGTGTCGGAGAGGAAGGAACGCCAATTAATTTGGCGCCGAAATCGAGCCGAACCACGTCTCTCATTTCAATTTACACGATTGGCTAATTGTGTCGATCAGTTGAAACTCCACTTTGTTAGTTGCCTCGAATACATACGTATATATTATTGTACGATTGTGTGTACAATTATTAGTTATTAAAATTAAAGATCCGAAGTTATATGTAAACCGGAAATTATATGTAATGTCATATATTAAATTTAATACCTCTATGCATTTATAGTATTCCTTATAATGTGACACAGTATGATTTATAAAATATTTTTGAAATAAATATTGGAAAAAAAAGATAGGTCGTTACCAAGGAATAGAACCTTCGACCTCGCAGTTATCAGTCAGGCGCTTTACCACCACTCTACGACACTGCCTAAAGATTTATTGGTCTTTGTCAAACTCTAATGTCAGTGTGACTGGGGGCGTGGCCTAATCGATGACGTAGAATGGTGGTAAAGGGCGCAGGTTTTGACAGTAAGGAAACGAATTCTATAATTTAGTAAGAATTTATTTTATTTGCAAAACGGCATACGTATTAAATCAAATAAAATGAATGGCTCAACTATACACTTATCTTATAGGGACTCAACATAACCTCAATATGTTAACGAAAACTACTTCAACTTTAGTATTTTGAGGATTTGACTTTGTACGACTGATTCAGGTATATAATGTATGTAATTCAAGAAACTCGGTAGGATTTTTTCATAAAATTGTCTCACATAAAGTTGTTTGCCTATGATAATTATAATTTCTACTCATTCCAATAATAGCCAAATGATATATCTAATTTAAATAGAAATTTAGTAGTGTGCTTCGTATTTTGTTTTCCGCGTTTCTCTGAGAAAAAAAACGCTATAAATGCACATATATCCTCGAGTTATTATAAAATATAATACAAACTACTAATTAATTCTTAATCATTCACAGTTATCTCGCAAATGGGAGAATTACTGTGCCAAATAATCTTCAAGCGGGATGATTTTTGCGTGTATAAAAATATCGCAATCATGCAACGAACCTCACCTTCAAGATACATCGACCTTTGTATGGCAACGGCATTACGTTAACGCCTTCGTCTTTTCCCGGGCGTATATATGAACTTGTTCGTACTTCCCAAAACGTAAGGTTTACGCGTGCTACGGGATTTGTAGAACAATATTATCGGACAACCAGCTCGCGCGCATACGTCGCCGCTTGTAAGTGTCGTGGGTGGAAGGTTTAAATCTTGCCGATATAAAGTATCGTCGCGCTTATGCTCGGGAGACGCGAGTGCAACTTATTTTTCTCCCGACGGTGGAGGAGCTTCGGAGTCGCGGATGTGCATTTGAAATCATGAATGGCACGGTAACAAGTTGAGTGAGTTAGAGGAAGACGGATAAAGGAAGAGAAAAGGAAAAATTTATGCAGATAGAGGGAGGGAGAGAGAGAGATATCAATAGTGGAGTATTATTTGATGTATCAAAGATGTTGTTCTTGGTTTTACAATTAGGATAGAGAAGCTACGGGTACCTGCGAAGTTGCAGGCTTTGATGGGCTTTAACTCTCGCTTAGATAAACAGAACTCGCGGATCCAAAGGTTGAGAAGGGCGGAAAAATTGAAACCAAATAAGTGTTTGGGATTCTTTAACTCTTTTAAAGGAGCGGACGGAAGGCAGTGAATTTATTTGATAAAATTCTAGGGATATTAAAATTTACAGGAATTTCTCCGATGCTGAGTCATTTTGCATTAAATTCGAAAAAGTTGGTAAGAAAGGTAAATCATATGTGGAAAATACCACGGCATTTGTGGCTGAATCTGTGGCAAGGTTTCATAAAATTTTATTTACGTAAATAAATAATAATGCTGCCAGTTCCATCGACAATTGTGATGCTTGGAGCAGGAATTTTGGAACACCACTGAAATTCCATGATTGTTCATAAATAAATGTAACGGAAGGCTTGGTATTATGATTTATTTGCCCTATGTTTACGATGGTCACGTGTCATTAAAGAAACACGAGGCGATTTTTTGTGAACGGCAAAGTATTTCGCTGTTTCGCGCGCCATAAAACAACATTAGGTCCAATTAATGGAGAAATTGAATTTGGTAAAAATAAGCCCGCGTGTTGCAATCTAATAAATCGTTTATGATAGGTGAATGTGGGATATAGTGCAGCTAATCATAAAAGTGCGATTGATCCAACAATGGCTTATAGAAACAATAAAGAATGTGATGTGACTGATTGAAATGTACGTGTATTAAGGTCAATCCAAAGATAAATATTTTACGACCCCGGTAACAGTAATTTGACTGCCCGTAGCTATAATATAATTGGTGGTGTCGTAAAATAAGATATTTTTTAACGGTTTATTCTGTGATCGTGGATATATGCGTGCAGCAGTACAGCAAGTGATGATGAGAACTTTTCAAATAATTTATTTAATAGAGATATAAGAAGAGATATAATAGGAATCGCAACAATAAATATGAAAATGGTTTATAGATGTAAAAAAATTAATTTAAAAAAAAAAAATTAATGAATTTTAAAAATTAAATATAATTTTTTACATCGATAAAACAATAAAATATGAAAATGACAACTACATTTCAATTGCAATGAGTTTCGCGCCAAATTTCTACTAGAGAACCAGTCTCTTGGCGTGTTCGGTAATTCGAAAATTAGTATTGGCGGCTAAAGAGAAGGATTTTCCTCTGACTCGTGTTCGGAAATAAAAGTGGAAACAGGGGAATAATAGAACTCGTGTTCGGATATTCCGGCTGTAAGGCGATTCGTCTATTTATTTCCCGAACGCACATAATTAATAGGTTATGCGCAGCCCTGTGACACGTCCTATGCTTTTCTATTACATCTCTCAATTTCTTAATTTCCTATCCGCCTGTAGGCGCTAGCAGTCACTCGTCCATGTAGTCACGTGGTCACGGAAGACCAACATGGCTGAAGCTTAAGATAATTATGTTATGTAAACATTAAAAGCTATCGGCTGATTGCGGCGGCACCGGTGTATTTCAGTTTTTAACGTGTTTTCATTATATATATGTCCATTTCGTCTTCACAAATGTCATCTTATTTCATTTCTGTAACCTCTCTAACAATTCAATGTTTACAAATTTAATTTGATTAATCTCCGATGCGAGCGCTGGCTGACCATCTCTTAAAATTTGTAGGCTGCGTAGGAAATTAAGCACACCGTCGATCAGTTTCGTGTCACAGGGCTGGTTATGCGATGAACGCACGATAAACGTCAGCGACGTTATAGCTATATCCGAACGCGTGTTCGGAAAAAGATTAGTCACTACTAGAATTTCCGAACAGGAGTTCTACTAATCGTGAGTATTGGCCGGCTCCACCGAAATTTTCGAACACGGCTTTTGGCTAAAATCAATCTCTCTAGCCACCAATACTAATTTTCGAATTACCGAACAGGCCATCTATTTCTTATCGCAAACTTACCAGTACCAACATAAAATTTTTTCCATTATGATATAGGGATGGACGAATCACCGAGACTGGGTGTACGTCGACTTAATTTCCCTCGAATCTGTAATTGGCCCGGCGTTCCTCGGGGCCCCCGTTCGTTTTCTCGCGGCGAACGCGACCGATCCGCCGTTGGATAGGCGCACGTGAGAACCGTAACGTCTCGCCGGTGCCACTCCGCCGGTAGTTTCTCGCGGCGGACACGGTAAATTGGTTTCCGTACGCGGGATTCGTTGCGGCCCGCGCGAGGACGCCGGGGACTCGCGAGTGTGCCCGTGACCTCGGATCACGATCGACGCCAATAAATAAACGGAGGAGGCGGGCAATTAAGAAAGACATCAGCCGACTAATGAGGTTACGCCGCAACGAGCGTATCCCCCTTTTCAAACCCGACCGACGGAGATACCGCGGTTACATGCACGGGACTCGGTCACGTGCAGACCGAGATAACCGTGACTCGCACGAAACGAAAAAAGAAGAAGAAAAAAAAAAGAACGGGGAAGCAAATAACAAATACACGTGTTAAAAATTGCAAACGACGTGCGCTTGATGCAAAATTTTATATGGCCTTTTGATTTACCCTTTGTTAATGAGGAATAAATTGAGCTATATATACCAGGCAGAATATCGTTGCAAAAATTGTAACAGCGGTTAGAAGTCTAATTTATAATGAATAAAGTCCTAGTAAAAATTGATCGGGTACTAACCGGGCGTGTAATGGTTTGCCAGCCGGCGGTCTGGGAATATGACGTCACTTTTCTAGGTCCCTGGCAGGTGAACTATTATATGCCTGGTTACCACCTTATAATAACTAAACTGAAAGAATAAAGTATCAATTTTTAATAATAAGTTTACTAATTTGGCATTACACTTGTAGATTATCATTATATGGAAAACTAAATGATTAAACATTTTTAAATTAGTTTATTAAAATTAGTAATTCTACACTGAAAAAAAGAGAGGTTTGAATCAAACGATATTCGCTACTGTCAACTCCATCGTGAACTTAAATACGCACAACTCCATGCTGAGTTTTAAACAAATGTACGATATTTCCCCTTGTGGAAATTTATTGTCTGCAAAAGTCCGCAAAAGTCTGCAATCAAGTCCGAAAATGTCTGAAAAAGTTTCTCCAAACAGTCTACAAATGTCTGCAAAAATGTCTGCAAAAGTCAGCAGTCTCAATTTTGATATCTTCTCAGACAGTTGCAGACTTTTTCAGACACCGCAAGAATTTTCTAAATATATGCGAATTTTCGCATATATGCGAACATTTTTCAGTTATTTAGAAAATTCTTGC